>NW_020770260.1:0-26868 GCF_900518735.1 Pseudonaja textilis
AGATAAAAGTCAACATAATTCAATGTAGGCTGGATTTAGATCTCTTGTGGTTGTGAAGGGACTTGAGACTGATGACATGCTTGACCCCTCCCAGGTCATCTGCTACAATACTAATATTTAAGAAAGATATTTGCACCTAGAATGTTTGCTTTTATACTTATCAGTGATGAAATACATCAATCAAATGTAAAATGAAGGTGAATGGAGAAACTTTTTCCAGTGCTACCATGCTCCTGTTGGAATCTGAATCTGAGGAGGAAGATAAACAGCTGGCAGGGAGAGGGGGTTGCTGGAATATAAGTCATCTAACAGGGGGTTAGAAATATATAAACCAGGATAAACATTTTAGTACTATATCTTTAAGAGATTGCAAAAACTGCAATTGGGTGTGGTTTCTCAAATGGCCATAAGATGGAGCCAGAAACCTGGGTTGTTTAGTCTGAGTCTTAATCTCAGAAGAGTGTGTGTCTTTATCTCTGTTTCCTTCTGTTGGAAAGTATTGCCATTGCTCCATTTCTTCTAATTGACTGATATTACTGGATTTAATGTAAGTCTGTTACTGAACTGTTTTTGACACTGGAATTTGATGTTTGGATTATCCCTGGATGAAAACTGACTGATTTACCTGTGAATGACTTTTGGACTGCTTATTTTGGACTTTGCTTAAACCTTTCTGGAAGTAAAAACATACATATACTGTACAGTGTATCTGTGTGCTGTTTGTGTATTATTCCAACACTACTCTCTGTACATCTCCCTGTATGCGCTCATTCTCCTAAAGGGGAATTACCTCAACACTGGTTATTGGCCCAGGCCATACTAGGCTCAGACAATTGAGAGTTAGTGTGAATACACAGTACTGTATACAGACAGCTGTTTACTGTTTAATTGTGGTTTACTATCCTGATAAAGATGGCACAAGTCACTCCAACATGTCTATCACCGATAACCCAGTTGGATGGAACAAACTATGTTTCCTGGTCTATGAAATGCAGTCTACTTCTGCGTAGAGAAGGTTTATGGAATGTAGTTCAAGTTCCACCAAATGTAAATGCTTGGGATCCAGAAAATGAGGATGATGCCAAGAAGCTTGCTGACTTTAAACAGAACAATGAACGAGCTCTTTCTATAATTGGACTAACACTGAGTGACCAGCAACTAGTCCATATTCATGGAGAAGAGTCTGCTGCTAAGTGTTGGGAGAATTTGAAGAGGATTTATGTTCATGACAGTGTAGGTGCACACATACATCTTACACGTAAACTGTTCAGAGCACATCTTCTGAAAGGTGGAGATATGTTAGCTCATTTAAACATCATGAAAAGAACTTTTCAAGAGCTACATGAAAAAGAACTGATATTTTCAGAGCTGCATCAAGTTTACATCATTCTTTCCTCATTGGATGAAAGTTATAATGGTTATGTATCTTCACTGGAAGTCCTGCCCAGAGATAAACTGACATTGACTGAAATAACTGGAAGATTGCTAGAAGAAGCCAGAAGATGGCTAGAAAGAGACCAACTGAGGAAGGAACAACCACAAGAAGAGGATTTGTCTTCAATGGCCTATACTGTTAGGAAATGTTTTTCTTGTGGGGCTAGGGGACATATAGCTAAATTCTGTAAGAAGAGAAAACAACAGAATACTGGTAAACACCAGAAGGCCAAGAAGAATGTTAATTTGGCTATGTCTAGCAATTCAACTGTAAACCATGATTTCTGGGTTGTTGATAGTGGAGCATCACAATGCATTACTAAAGATAGAAAAAGGTTTGTAAAGATGTCCACGAGTAAACAACATGTATCATTGGCAAATGGATGGAAGATTAACGCATCAGGTAAAGGTACTGCATATTGTTCTTGCATAAACGAACATTTAACTATATTATATGTACCTAAACTAAAATTTAATTTATTATCAGTAAGGGCTTTAGTTAATCTTGGTTATGTAGTAACCTTTAGGGGAGATAACTGTATAATAGAGAAAGAAGGTAAAAGTGTCACTGCTACTTTAAAGAATGATTTATATGTAATACACGATGATCAGTTGAAGATGGCTAACTCAGTTTATAACAATGTTAAGCCACATGATGAATGTATACTGCATAGTCGTCTAGGGCACATTAATTTCAAAATGCTCAAACAAACTGTTGAATTGTCAGAGGGAGTAAAATTGAAACCTTGTAGCAAGTATTTACACTGTAATGCTTGTAGTCAAGAAAAGAGTAAAGTTACTCCTGCAAACAGACTAAATGGGTTTAAGACCAAAGAACCTTTAGAGGTTGTTTTTGCTGACATAATTGGTCCTAAGAAACCAAGTTTAGGAGGTTCCTGTTATATTTTGAGTATTATGGACCATTACTCACGATACGGTTTCTGCTATCTGATGAGAAAAACAAAACAGAAACATTCCAAATTTTCTTTAACTGGCTAAGGTTTGCTGAGAGAAAAATGAAAAGTAAAGTAATTACTTTAGTAACTGATAATGGAACTGAATTTGTTAACAAAAGATTCCAAAATATGTTAAAATTGGCTGTTGTTGAGCATAAACGTTCTGCACCTTACAGACCACAACATAAGTCATTTATAGAACGAAGAGGGCAAACATTACAAGCCATGGCTCGCACTATGTTATCTGATTCAGGTTTACCTGAAACACTGTGGGGTGAACCATGTTTTGAACAATGTAGTTAACACAACTGGTGAATTGCCATTCACTCGTTGGCATGGCAGAAAACCAAATTTAAGTTACCTACACACATTTGGACCTCCAGCATGGGTGCATATTCCCTCACAAGTAAGACTGAAAGGGCAACATAGAGCTAAGAAGTTATTTTTTGTGGGATCATTTAGATTCTGGGATCAAGGCAAAGCTCGTGTTTATTGTAGTGCTAGTGCAAAATTTCTCGAGCATGTTGGGTGGGATAAACTGGAACAGGAATCCAGCAATGATATTATTATTGACACCCAAATAGTCCCTAAAGATGATATCAGTAAACAACAAATAGCCATTAAAGAGGAAGAACAGGAGGAAGTAGGAGAATAAGCACAGGAGGAGGTAGAAGAGGAGCAGTGGCACAGGAAAGTCCACCAGTAAGCCCTGTATTACCAAGGCGTTCAACCCGAGTAACACGACCACCTGATAGATATCAGGCTAGTGTTGTATGCGATGTGAATACAGTTCCAAGTAATTATAGTGAACTAAAATTGTATTCTGCTAAGGATCAGGCTGTTTGGTAGAAAGCAATGAATAAGGAACTGGAATCATTAAAAAGACTGGAGGTATATGAAAATGTTAAGTTACCACCAGGTAAACATGCCATAAGATGTAAATGGATATATAAACTGAAGACAGGTGTAGATGGGACTGTTACCCATAAATCCAGGTTAGTAGCACAAGGGTTCAATCAGACAGCAAATGACTATGATGAGGTGTTTGCTCCTAGTCTGAAGGCTACTACATTAAGAGCAGCATTAGTGTGGGCAGCTAAGGAGAAATACATTGTAAATCATTTGGATGTAGAGACAGCTTATCTGCATGCACTGTTGCAACACACTATATATTTAAAGAAACCTTTAGGTCTCAAAAATGATAATATTGATAATAATGATTGCTGGAAATTGAAAATGAGTCTTTATGGTTTAAAGCAATCAGGATATGAGTGGAACCAATGTATAGTTAAAGAATTAACTAAGATAAGCTTTGTAGCTGGCATGGCTGATCCATGTTTGTTTAAAACTGAAAGTAATGGTATAGTGTCATTATTGCTATTATTTACTGATGATATAGCATTAATCACCAAAATTTGAACAAGAAGCTACTGAGATAATTTCACTATTGAAACATAAATTTAAGATAAAACAGTTAGGAGAAATCAAACATTATCTTGGTTTAAACGTAGATAGAACTAGGGGAGGATACAAGATCTCACAAGCAGATAAAATTAACCAATTACTAAAAAGTTTTAAAATGGAACTTTGTAAACCAGCTAAGACACCAATGAGCCAGGAGTTTAGCCATACTGATGTACAAAGTCCTATTTTTGATAAGAACATTTATCAGTCTTTGATTGGTAGTTTATCTTATCTCTGTAATTGGTCAAGGCCAGATATTGCATACAGTGTTAACCAATTAGCGAAATTTAATGCTGAGCCAACTGAAAGGCACTGGCAAGCTGCTAAAAATGTGTTAAGATATCTGAAACAAACAATGCACTATGCATTGTATTTGGAGCAAAAGATGAATTGAATTTAACTGCATATGCTGATGCAAGTTTTGCTACAGACATAAATACACGAAAATCTACATCAGGTACTGCTGTATTATTTGGAAAAGCATTGATTGGATGGAGATCTATTAGACAGAAACATCTAAGTTTATCAACAATGGAGGCTGAATTCTCATGTTTGTCTTTATTATATACAGATTTAGTTTTGTATAAGCAATTGTTAATTGATATGGGAATTAATGTAACAGATCCTATTGTTATTTACAAAGATAACCAATCAGCAATACAGATGGTTTCAAATATTGCTGTTAAAACAAGAACGAAACACACAGATTTAAGATATTTAAATGTGAGACAATGTGTGCAAAGTAAGATGATTAAGCTAGAATACTGTATGTCAGAAAACAATATAGCAGATCATTTTACAAAGGCCCAAGGCTCTATAAAGCATAAGGCATGCTGTGAAGATTATGGAATTAGAATGTAAGGTTGTATATATTATCTTACCCAAAAGGGGAGAATGTTAGGAATGTAAGTCACCTAACAGCTATTTGGGTTGGAAATATATAAACCAGGATAGACATTTTAATACTGTCACTTTAAGGGAATGCTAAAATTGTAATTAGGTGTGGTTTCTCAAAGGGCCATAAGATGGAGCCAGAAACCTGGGTTGTTTAGTCTTAATCTCAGAAGACAGTGTGTCTCTATCTCTGTTTCCTTCTGTTGGAAAGTAATGCCGTTGTTCCATTTCTTCTAATTGACTGATATTACTGCATTTAATGTAAGTCTATTACTGAACTGTTTTTGACACTGGAATTTGATGTTTGGATTATCCCTGGGTGAAAACTGACTGATGAATGACTTTTACCTGTGAATGACTTTTGGACTGCTTATTTTGGACTTTGCTTAAACCTTTCTGGAAGTAAAAACATACATATACTGTACAGTGTATCTGTGTGCTGTTTGTGTATTATTCCAACACTACTCTCTGTACGTCTCCCTGTATGTGCTCATTCTCCTAACAGGGAATTACCTCAACAGGGGTGCCCTTGTAACTTTGAATGGTCACTCCACACAAACAAAATACCAGCAAAGGAGGGAAAAAAACTCCAGATAAGTTCTTGAGACAGGAATTCTAGTCCTGCTAAGAATGTAATAAGGGTTAATGGAGTGGCAGTTTCTGTAAGCAATACCAGTATGTTTTCTTCCTGCCTTCCTTACAGGATTAGGCCAGTAATTTCTTCTAACAACTGGTTCTCCAAACTGCTTAGAATCTTAACAACTGGTTCTAGTGAATAGGTGCAAACTGGTAGAATCCCACCCCTGAGTGGCTCTGTTGGCTGTGGAGGAAACTGGGGAAGGGCGAAGACCAGCTGGGTAGAGCAGAAGAGAGATAGAATAAGGGAGAAGGAGTTCATTGGACTCAGACCCACCCACCCCTTCATCCCAGGGCATGCAGGGAGGAACAGAGAAGAGAGCAATGTGGATTGCATGGCTTACAGGGGTGGAAAGAGCCCTGATTCCCTTCATTAGCCACATCTGGAAATGAGAGTTTAAAAGAAATTAATGCTGTGTGCAGCAGCTTCTCGGAGCAAATGTGAGTTTATTTTGTGTTGACTTTAGTTATCTTTGTTCCTGGCATCTTCCCAACCATGTGGAAGCCATTGCCATACCTTCACATCTGGAATTGTATCTCCTGCCCTGCTGGACTAATTACCTCATTTTGTCCTGATTGGACTTATACTTTCAGTTTTTGTTGACCACATTTTGGACTTGATTCTCTGCAGCCAAAAGCTGTTCCTGGGATAGTTTTTCTCCAGCCAGAAGATTACCAGGACATTGGGGGCAAAGTTGGAGCTAATAAACAGACTCTTACTGATTATCTGACTATGTTCCCTTTGTGCTATGCCCTGGGTCATCACAAGTGCTTTACAGTGGTGGGATTCAAATTGTTTTTACTACTTGTTCTGTGGGCATGGCTTGGTGGACTTGGCAGGGGAAGGCTAGTGTAAAATCTTCAGTCAGAGGTAGTATTTGCCAGTTCTCCGAACTACTCCAAATTTCTGCTACTGGTTCTCCAGACCTGGTGAGAACCTGCTGAATACCCCCTCTGGTGCCTTACCTTTCAACTGAATCTATCATAAGATTGATTGTCATTATGTCTCGCCTTCTCCCGTGTATTTCCATCCTAAAATCATTTACGGGTCATCTCCAATAATAGAAGACAAAACAAAAGAAGATTTCTTCCATCAGATGTTTCCAAATGGGACCCATCAATATATGGGAATCCTAGAGTTGCTGATGCATTTCAAGTGGATCTGGATTAGTGTAGTAACATATAATGATGACAATGGAGAAATATTTAAGCAGAATATACTTCCCGTTTATTCTCAGCATGGCATTTGTGTGGACTTCTAAGAAACAATGCCCCAAATGTCCTTTTCAGGTGATGTTGCTGAAGCAGCAGTGGAATGGTTTTCAACTTCATGTCTTGTCACAGGAAGTGCTGCCAATACTGTTATTATACAAGGTGAACTGCATACTATTAGTGTATTAAGATCAATTTTCCACTTTGCACAGTTTTATGATATAGCAGTTGAAAACCGAGTGTGGATCATGACAGCCCAGATGGATTTTGCTTCTCCTGGTTTTCTAAAAGATTGGGACATACATTGCCTCCATGGAGCTCTGTCCTTTGCAATTCACACAAATTATCCTAAAGGATTCCAGAAGTTTCTGCAGAAAAGAAATCCTGTTTCAGAAAATAGGGATGACTTTATCAGAGTCTTGTGGAAAGATGCATTTAATTGTGATTTCTCAAATTCCCCTCTAGAAGAGAAAGATGAGATGATCTGCACTGGGGAGGAAAAGTTGGAGAATCTACCTTTGACCCTCTTTGATACAAGCATGTCTGGTCACAGTTATAGCATCTACAATGCAGTATACATTATGGCTCATGCTTTGCAAGAAATAACTTCATCCAAGACAAAACAGAGATCGAAGTTGAAAGAGAGAGCACAAGATCGATTAAATCAGGAGCCATGGCAGGTATTTTGCAAAACAATATAGTAGAATTTCAGTCAACATTTCTTTCTCCTAAATAATTTTTCTGCTTGTGCATGTTTTTATAATACTATAAAGAAATAGAGCTTCAGAGGCATTTTTCCTTCTGCTAATTTTCTGTACTATGGATGGGTGTATTAATACAAAATTTGCCTCACATCAATTTGAGGGAATAGAGCCAGTTTGGTCTAGTGGTTAAGGCACCAGACTAGAAAGAAAGAGACCATGAGTTCAAGTCCCACCTTATCCACAAAAGCCAGCTGGGTAGCCTTGGGTCAGTCACACACACTCTCTCTCTGCCCAACCCACTTCACAGAGTTATTGTTGTAGGAAAAATAGAAAAAGGAAAGTGTGTTGGATATGTTCACCTCCTTGAGTTGTTTGGTCAAATAATAAAAGTGATATACAAATAAATAAAAAAAATGGAGCATAATTTTTTTAAAGAAAAGAAAGAGAATAGACAGTCCTAAACAGATGAATCTGGGCCACATTAAAGATACCACTTGTTCAAATGTGTCACCTCAGCGTTCCTTGTTAATGTTATCATGCAGCCACAACAGTTCACTATCTTCTCCTTTTCCTTCTCCTTCTCCTTCCCTTTTTTGAACTGAAATTAGTGCTATTAGAGTATCTTGAATATTTAATATTGATCTCTGCAACAATGTATTTTTTTTCTAGACCAGTACCCAAAGTTTTCAAGACAGTGTCTCATCTTATCATTTTCTCTCAACTTTTCGCTCTATTTAGTTCCACAGGTTTATAAGAAGTACTTTCTTTAAAAACTATGCTGGTGAAAATATTTCCTTTTGATAACAAGGGACATATAATTGCTGGATTCAATCTTTTCAACTGGGTCACATATTCAAATAACACATTCACAAAAATCAAAGTTGGATGGATAGACCCAGACCCTTCCTCTTCTAAATCACTCCGCATTGATGATGATTCTATTAAATGGCCCACAAGATTTTATCAGGTGCATACAGATCTGAGATATTTTAATCTACATTCTGAATATTTGAAAATTGTTGACTTGTGTTTTGAATTAGGATGTACTCTTTTGATTTGTGTTCAACTAGATGACAGATTATTGGTGACCTTTTTCAAATAAGAGGTTTTTTTTTTCAATATAAACATACATATTTTATGAACATTGCATTAACTCGGTCAAGTCTTTTTTAAGCAACAATAATACAAATAGGTTTATGTAGTTCTAATCTTCCAACTTCAGCAACTTCAACAAGGCCAATATCTTTTCATAATCCAT
The DNA here is from genome assembly GCF_900518735.1 of Pseudonaja textilis. Next base: position 8,559 of record NW_020770260.1, read on the forward strand.
TTCTCATTTTCCCATTAATTCATTTAAACATAAATAACATTTCTTTGTGCCTTGTATTTATAGTCCCTAAATACTATTGTTTAATATTTTCTAAAAATTACTCATAGTACCACCATAACTTGAATATTCCAAATATGTATAGTTAATGCTAATGTGTAGGGTTAGTGCTAATAATGCTAAATATTGACAATATTTAGTCAATCCCGAGACTATATCTCAAAATCCCACACAGTTCCTAGTCCTTAATTATTTTAAATTCATAATGTACTTTAGCACATTATTAATATTAATAATACAGTTTGGTTACCTAATCCTAAATTCCCATCTACTGTCTTGACTTATTTGGATTATATTATTATATTTTCTATTAGTATGTATATTACTATTTTCCCTGTATATATTTTCCCATTTTATTGAAATATTTTCTCATTATCCAATATCTCGTGATCTTTTTGACTTTTGTTTTTTCCTGAAGCACTGGCAAAATGGCCCAGATGGGCAAGAGAGTAGTAAAAACCTTAATGTTTGTGATTTATGATATTGAGAAGTTTATTTGATTTAAATATTTTGCTAGCTTAATGAAGTGGGTTTAGTTGCTAAAAATTTCTGTTTTGGATAGAGCAAAATAATCAAATTTGGTTCCCAAGTCCTTATCATATTGCTTATTATAATCCTAGCACAAAATCAAAATAACATATTTGATGACTTATAGTATTTGGATTTGATCCACTACCTTTCTTATAGGAATAGTTGCCAATAAAGTATTACATCAGTAAAATTAAACTTACTTTTGCTAGGATATATTGGAAATAAATAATAATAATTAAAAGAAGAGCTGATTATATGGTAACCAAAAGCACTTAAAAGTAAATAAAAATTTATACATTAAACCTTCATGTCTTTTAAGAAATTAATTGATTAATTAATTAAAAAAGCAAAAAATAAAACCATGGAATTTTTTTCCATAGGTCTATACAATCTAATGAAAGAAACATTTAAAAAAAATGCTTTGAGTGAAGTTTATTTGAAAGAACATGGTCATAGTCAGAGGTGGTATTCAGCAGGTTCTGACCAGTTCTGGAGAACTGGTAGCGGAAATTTTGAATAGTTTGGAAAACCAGTAGCAGAAATTTTGAGTAGTTTGGAATACCACTTCTGACTGACCCTGCCCCCATCTATTCTCTGCCTCCTGATTGGCTGAATCTTTTGTTGCCCTGCACACGAGAACAAAGCTGGAAAGCAAGTTAGTGGGGTGGGGAGGGAATGGGGATTTTGCAGTATCCTTCCCCTGCCACACCCACCAAGCCATGACCAAAGGGCCGGTAGTAAATTTTTTTGAATCCCACCACTGGTCATAGTATCTCAAAAACAGCAGATTGAGTCCTCATTTTATTCATCTATTTACAGAAAAGACCACATTCCATGTGTAATGACTATTGTGCTTCAGGTTCAAGTAGGAGTGAAATTGAAGGAAAGCCATTTTGCTGCTATAAGTGCATACCATGACCAGAAGGGAAGATGGCAAGTGAGAAAGGTAAAATAAACAGCATAAGCTGTATAGAAGCAAACATTTCAGGAAAAGAAATTCCAGTTCTATAGAGAAGATAAAGATAAGGTCTAGTTAGATGAGCAAAACAATTTCCTGTCCACTTTCCAATTATCTTTCCAGTCAATATTGAGTCCTGTCAGAATTGAACTTCAGGCAATGGGTAGAGTTAGCCTGCAGAGTTAGCCATACAGTATTCTAACTACTGCACCAACAACTAAAGGTCCAAAGATATTTATTTTTTTTTTGGGGGGGGGAGGAAAAGATTCTATAAACAACTGGTTTTTAGAATGAAGGGTTTACCTCAATAAACATGGGAAGTATTGCTATATTTAAATTGAATTTGCTTGGATATTGACTGTCTTCCATTACATATACATTTTAATTTATATGATCTCTTTGCTTCTTAAATCTATGGCTATAAAGACAGTTCTATATTAATCTGCTAAACTTTATCATAAGAACTACAACAATTACAACATTAGTCCAATTTTGCATCAAAGAGGGATAAAAGTAAATGTCAATTTAAATTGAGTACAATTCTATATAGTTTCCTTGGCTGTATTACAGAAGTGATTTATTGGTGCCTTCAGTCTACCCAACAGCTTTATAAATATCATGGGAGCCTCCAATTGAAGCATTAATAAGTAGTACACCACTTACTTCTATTAATATCTTAATTAATGCAGAATCTTCTACATGCAATAACAACATTTTCTTCTGTAGATATGGATGATTGCATACTATGCCCAGAAGGACAATATCCAAACAACAACCATGATTCATGCCTTCCAAAGCGCATAGTTTTTCTGTCATATGAAGACCCATTAGGGACCAGTTTGGCCACTACAGCAATTGTCTTTGCTTGCATTGCCACTGCAGTGTTTGGGATCCTCATCAAATACCAGGACACTCCCATAGTCAAGGCCAATAACCGGAACATCACCTACCTTCTTCTCATCTCCCTTGTGCTCTCATTCCTTTGCAGTTTATTATTCATTGGAAAGCCTAAAATGGTGAGCTGCCTTTTGCGACAAACTGATTTTGGGATTGTCTTCTCAGTAGCCATTTCATGTATATTGGCCAAAACCATCACTGTGATTTTAGCTTTCATGGCTTCAGTGCCAGGATCCAAGATGAGGAGATGGCTGGGCAAACAATTAGATAATTACATTGTTGTTTCCTGTTTCTTCATTCAAGTTGTTTACATTGTATGGCTTATAATCTCACCCCCATACTCAGCTGCTGATATGAACCTAGTGTCAGATGAAATCATTCTGGGAAGTAGCGAAGGTTCTACTGTCATGTTTTACTGTGTCTTATTCTACCTGCTTTTCCTTGCCATTGTTGGCTTCAGTGTGGCTTTCCAAGCACGGCATTTACCAGACAGTTTGAATGAGACCAAGTTTATCTCCTTTAGCCTGTTGTATTTTTGCAGTGCCTGGTTGTCCTTTTTGCCAACCTATCTGAGTACCAAGGGGAAATATATGGTGGCTGTGGAGATCTTTTCTATTCTCTCTTCCAGTGCAGGGTTAGTGGGTTGCATCTTTTTCCCCAAATGCTTTGTTATTCTACTAAGGACAGATCTGAATGATAAAAAGCAGTTAATGAGATAAGGAAGAACTATAATTCCATATTTTTTCAGTAAAAAAAATACATTGTCATATATATTCATAAAATTCAACTCAAACCTGATCAAACAAACAGATAATCAGAATTGGAATGGACCTTGTAGGTCATCTAGTCCAAGCCCCTGCCCAAGTGGGAGACCCTACACCATTTCTGACAAATTGAGGTCCAATCTCTTCTTGAAAGTCTCAAGTGATGGCACTCCCATAACTTCTGAGGGCAAACTGCTTTATAATGAAGCTGTTGCAAGTCATAGCAAACATGTGTATTCTGAATGCCCAGGCAGTTATCAATATCACTTACCATAGATTTTAAAACAAATTGACAAAGTGAAAAAATTATGACCCCAGAGATATCCACCTGCATTCTAATAAATAAAACACTAACAATGAATTACTTATTCTCCTGAAATAATATTTTCATTTTCTTTCTTTCCTTCCTTCTAATTGCTTGTGAAATAATATTGAGAATACATTAACATGCCAAATTCAGAGGTGGTATTCAGAAAGTTCTGACCAGTTCTGGAGAACCAACAGCAGAAATTTTGAGTATTTCAGAGAACTGGCAAGTATCACTTCTGATTGGCCCCACCTCCATCTCTTATCTGCCTCCCGAGTCCCTGCTGATTGTCTGGGTCTTTTTTGTTGCCCTGGACAGGAAAAAGGAGCTGGAAAGCAGTTAGTGGGGTGGAGAGGGAATGGGTATCCTTCCCCTGGAGTGGGGTGGGAATGGAAAGTTTACATTATCTTTCCCCTGCCACACCCACCAAGCCATGTCCTGCCCACCAAGCCCTGCCCACAGAACTGGTAGTAAAAAAATTCAAATCCCACCACTGTTTAATGGAAGTACAAGAACACCATTGTTCCCTACATTATAGAAATTCTCTATATTAAAGAAAGATGCAGTTTAATTGCTCTAGTTATATTGTTTGAAGTTGGCAAAAAATAGATTACTTCTCTATAGTGCATGTTTTGATATAGTCATTATAATATCTGTGAAGAAAATAAAGCATGTTATAAATTGGCTTGTGAAACTGACCAGGTGTATCCATGAGAATAACACTGTGATTTAATAATTTCCAAACCTGATTTGAGAAAATATTTTTATAATTGATCCATGCAGTTGACTTGAAGGGCTGTGTTTTCCACAGATGAGCTGTTGATATAGCAATAGCACTTAGACTTATATACCACTTTATAGTGCTTTACAGCCCTCTCTAAGCGGTTTACAAAGTCAGCATATTGCCCCCAACAATCTGGGTCCTCATTTTACCCACCTCAGAAGGATGGAAGGCTAAGTCAATCTTGAGCCGGGTGGGATTTGAACAGCTAATAGTCAGCAGAAGTGGCCTGCAGTACAGCACTCTAACTACTGCACCACTGAGGCTCTATATATCATAGATATGGTTATTCTAGATAGAATGTGCATTCAAAACTATGATTTAACCCCAACGATTGCCCGTAACATATGTTGTTTACTCAAAATTACCAGCATATCCTGGGCTTGGAATTTGCTGTGAAGGAAATAAATGAGAATGCCCAACTCTTACCCAATGTGAGTTTAGGCTTCCACATTTTAAACAGCCATTTCTTTGCAAGATGGACCTATCTTGCCTCAATGGAATTAGTACTAGTACAGATTGAGATTCTTTTTTTTGTCTCATTTAGTTCCTATGGTCTTCATGTTTTATTATTTTTATATTAAATTTCTGATGAATAAATTTGATGAAAATGTTATGTTTTGAAGCTATGCTTTTAGACTTAGAGAGAGTAAAATTTTCTGAAGAAATAAACTTTTATTATATTAAATGCAACTACTTTTCCAATTCTGATACCCTGTCATCACACACTTGTACAGTTCACTTGGACACTGTTCCCCTCCTTTTCCTTTCCTCCCTCCCTCCTCCTCTTCCTCCTAATTGGAATGAGTACCATTAGTGTACTCGAGTGTTTAATTCTTGTTCTCTGCAGCAATGTGTTCATTCCATTACTCATAGTTTTCAACTTTGATAGGACTATTCTAAAAAGTACAGTATTTTATAATATCATGTCTCTCCACCATCTTCCCATTTTAGCTACACAAGTGTTCCTGAGAAGTACTTTCTTTAAAAACAGTGCTGGAGAAAATGTATCCTTTGATGATGATGGACATATAATTGCTGAATTTGATATTTTCAACTGGGTTAATATTCAAATAACACATTTTAAAAAGTCAAAGTTGGGTGGATAGACCCAAATTCTTTTTCTTCTAAATTGCTCAATATTCATGAAGATTCCAGTGTATGGCCCGCTAGATTTAACTAGGTATATATTACCTCAGCAATAATATGTTCATCACCACCACACAGTAGGATTTCCAATTCATTTTTCAAAACATTTTTAGTCTGATTTAACTGGCGGACACATCCTTCTGATTCTAATTACTCTTTATATTTGAGGATAAGCTCACCAAAATTAAAATATATTAATTGACCCTAAGTCCACCAGTCTGAGTTTGCAACAATTTCTTTTCTTAAAAATAAGCTTCCAGGGTGGACATTCAAAGAGGCATCTTCACCTTGTGTTATATTTATTACAAACTCTTAGAAAGGCCCTTGATTAACTGGTCCTAACTATTACTTTGCTGATGTTTTTAAGCTGTGCACATTGCCTACTGTCCAATGTGGTTGGGTGGGCAATCAAATATATAAATTTGCCACTGCATCCAATTTGTATAACGCTAGGTAAAGTTTTTGTATCCTTCCCTCTAAATTAATACAATACAATAAATATTCTGTCCTTCAATGAAGTTATGAGCTGGTCTTCAATTTAAATATATCCATGTGAAAATTTGTGAGAGAAATTTCTTCTTCAGCATGTATTCCCATGTTGTATTTTAAAAGTATTAATTTGATAATATGTCTGATAATATATAATATGTTTGATAATATTAGTTTGATAATATGTCTGCTATATATATATATATATATAGATTCATAGAAGGGTAGACATTCATTTTCCAGTCGTTGGTCTGCATGGATGGTTCTAAAGCTGTCTTTCATCACCCATCTTTTCCATACAACAATAAGAAAAATCAATGACTTCTTATACTGCTGTAATTTAATCTGATGAATTTAACATTGAATTACAATAATTACAATTTTTACTAGTCTAATTGTTCATCAGTTAGAATGTTAAGTAGATTAATAAAGGGGAGTGTCAAAATGAATTTGACCTAAGTATAATTCTAACCACATTCTTGGCTGTAACTACAGAAGTGATTTATTAGTGTCTATAGTCTAGCAATAGCTCTGTAACTACCACACAGCCTCCCATTGAAGCATTAAGCTGAACTGACTGTGTCAAAATTCTTACTTAGGTCAGTATTAAAGATGTCTTCATTAATGCAGAATCTTCTACACAGTAATAATAACATTTTCTCCTGCAGACATGGATGATTGTTTACCATGCCCAGAAGGACAATATCCAAACAATAACCATGACTCATGCCTTCCAAAGAGCATAGTTTTTTTGTCATTTGAAGACCCTTTAGGGACCAGTTTGGCCACTACTGCAATTGTCTTTCCTTGCATTGCCACTGTGGTGCTTGGGATCTTCATCAAATACCAGGTCATTCCCATAGTCAAGGCCAACAACCGGATCATCACCTACCTTCTTCTCATCTCTGTTGTGCTCTCATTCCTTTGCAGTTTATTATTCATTGGAAAATCTGAAATGGTGACCTGCCTTTTGCAACAAACTGCTTTTGGGATTGTCTTCTCAGTAGCCATTTAGTATATATTGACCAAACCCATCATTGTGATTTTAGCTTTCATGGCTTCAGTGCCAGGATCCAGGATGAGAAGGTGGCTGGGCAAACAATTAGATAATTACATTGTTGTTTCCCATTTGTTTGTTCAAATCATTATTTGCATTGTATGGCTTGTAACCTCACCCCTGTTCTGACCCAGCCAAACTTTCCAAAAGCAAACACAGATAAACTCAGTAACTCAAACTTTCATGGCTTTAATCTACAAATAAACCTCCTTGTAGATAACAGATGGCTTGCAGCCAATTAGTCCAATTAGAAAAACCTTGGCAAAAATAAATCAGTCTCTCACCACACTGAGTCCTTTGAATTTTGCCTTTGCAAAAGGCAAAAAATGTTTGAAACCAGGCTTATATTCCCTAGAGAGAGGGGCCATTAGCATTCTTACTTCCGAGTTGCCTGTGCTGCTCTTCCATGAATCATCCTGCTCCCACTCCCACCAAGCACAGGCTCTTTGGGAACGTCCGCCTCATTGCTGCTGGCTAACCACAACATCCCCATACTCAGATACTGATATGAATCTAGTGGCAAATGAAATCATTCTGGGATGTAACGAAGGTTCTACTGTCATGTTTTACTGTGTTTTATTCTACCTGACTTTACTTGCAATTGTTGGCTTCAGTGTGGCCTTCCAAGCCCGGCATTTACCAGACAGTTTTAATGAGACCAAATTTATCTCCTCCAGCCTGTTATATTTTTGCAGTGTCTGGTTGTCCTTTTTGCCAACCTATCTGAGTACCAAGGGGCTGGTGGTACCACATGGTGGCTGTGGAGATCTTTTCTATTCTCTCTTACAGTGTAGGGTTACAGGGCTGCATCTTTCTCCCCAAATGTTTTGTTATTCTACTAAGGCCTGATCTGAATGACAAAAAGGAGCTGATGAGAGCAAAGAAAGAAGAACTATAATTCCATATTTTTTCAGTAAAAAATACATTGTCATACATATTCACAAAATTCAACTCAAACTTGGAACTGCTCTATAATCAATATCTTGCAAGTCATGGCAAACTTATCTATTCTGAGATAAGTAAGGCAGTTATGCTACAGGCAGTTATTTATATTACTTACCATAGACTTTCAAACAGATTAACAAAAATGATATCCACCTGCATTCTAATAAATAAAACACTAACAATGAATTACTTATTCTCCTGAAATAATATTTTCATTTTCTTTCTTTCCTTCCTTCTAATTACTTGTGAAATAATATTGAGAATACATTAACATGCCATATTCAGAGGTGGTATTCAGAAAGTTCTGACCAGTTCTGGAGAACCAGTAGCAGAAATGAGTAGTTCAGAGAACTGGCAAGTACCATCTCTGACAGGCCCCACCTCCCTCTATTCTCTGTCTCCCAAGTCCCAGATGATTATCTGGGTCTTCTTTTGTTGCCCCACACAGGAAAATTGATCTGAAAAGCAGGTTAATGGGATGGGGAGAGAATGGGATTTTGTAGTAACCTTCCCCCAGGAGTGGGGAGGGAGTGGAGATTTTATAGTATCCTTCCCCTGGAGTGGGGTAAGAATGGAGATTTTGCAGTATTCTTCCCCTGGAGTGGGATGGGAATGGAAAAGTTTGTTAGGAATCTGTCCACCAATTAGTTAGGTTGGAAATATATAAACCAACAATGTATGTTTTGTAGCTTTAAGACAAAATCACTGTATTGGTTTATACTATATTCCGATTGGTTGATTATATTGCAAATTACCATAAGAGGGAGCTAGAGATCATAGCTTGCTCTCTCTAACATTCTGTGTCACTATCATTCTGTCTATCTAACATTCTATCTCTCTAACATTCTGTCTATCTGACATTCTGTTGCTATCTAAGATTCTCTGTTGTATTTATGCTGTGCTTATACTTTGATATTATTGTTTACTGAAAATGACAAAGGCAACTGGTAAGAAGACTTTGCAATTGGATATTCTTTGGATTGTAAAACGTATATGACCTGGACCATTTATTGGACTGTTCTATTTCTTAAAGTAAACTTTAACTCAATTTAGTGTATCTCTGCGTGGCTGAATAATTATTCATAACTACTCTCATAAATGTTTCCATGTGCATATCCTTGTTACTCAAGAGTTGTTCTGTACATATTAACAATGTTACATTATCTTTCCCCTGCCATGACCACCAAACCACACTCTGACCACTGAGCCATGCCCACAGAACAGGTAGTAATAAAATTTGAATCCCACCACTGGCCAAATTTTAGGATCTGTAAGAAAAATGACTTCAATATTCCAGTTACATTATGATATTCCTAGTTATTCTGGTATTGGTATTTGCTATGTTTTTCTGAGACCAGCCCTAATTTTGATAGTTACAGACAAAGGACCGGTCTATAGATAAATGCAAATTCAGATCCAAGCACACCCAGTATTTCATTCCTGATTCTCCACAAGCCTTGTTCATATACATGGATGGAATCAGAGGTGGCATTCAGCAGGTTCTGATAGGTTCTGGAGAACTGGTAGCAGAATTTTTGAGTATTTTAGAGAACGAGCAAGTACCACCTCTGACTGCCCCCCACCTCTTTCTATTCCCTGCCTCCCAAGAATTTTGTTGCCCTGCACAGGAAAATGGAGTGGAGATTTTACAGTATCCTTCCTCTCTCATGCCCACCAAGCCATGTCCACAGAACCGGTAGTAAATTTTGGGATTTTGCAGTAACCTTCCTGTCCTGGTTAAACAGTATACAGTTAGTTTGGGAATGAGAGCTGTCCCCTTAAGGGAATGCCTCATGGGAAATGTAGTTAATATCTCATGGGAGATGTAGTTTATGTCATGTGGTCACATCTGTATCCTGATTGGTCACTGAATTGACCTCTAGTTTGGTTGGGGGGAGATTTTTTCATTCTTACTTGGACCCCAGAAACCTGCTGGAGTCTTCCCTTGCTGAATCATTATGAGTTGAAAATAACTATTTTTTTCACACTATGAAGCCAACAATGCAAAGATTGGACATTAGATGAATTCCAACATAACTGTGAGTTAAAGCTTGAGGATGCCTCATATAATCCAATAAAAAAAACTTTGTATGGAAGCCTTTGTAGTGTTTAACTCCTTATCTCAGGTATTTTGAGAAGATAAATATTGCCTGAGACAACACAGTGAAAAGATAAGTTTTTTGATTTCTTCTTAAATCAGTAGCAAGAAATTTGAATTGTATCCTAGAAGAGAGAAGAGGAACTGTTAAGCAAATAGAAGATTGCACCCATGCTGTTTCCCTGTCTCTCCCTACAAGCCCTCCAGTTTGGTACTAGCAAAGTTGTTGTCTTCAGACCTTTTACAAACTGCAGTTGAAAGAATCTAAGTAATCTTTTCTTGTGTCCTAAAACAAAGAAACTGCATTATTCCCTATCTCTGGAACTGCTAGAACAAAGGTTTGATTCCTCCCTGTTTGTGCCATGAAGGAAACAGGCAATAAAAAGGGGCCCATCTTTACTTTGAGTTTATGATAGTGGTGTCCAAGCAACTGGGTTGCTTGGAAATCAACCCCCCCACAAAAGAGGAAATCTGCATGGAAATCAACCCCCCAAAGAGGAAATCTGACTCTGAAAAACTGAAAAAGGTATTCCAGTTTATAGCTAAAAGAAAGTTCCCATCCTTCGTTGTCCTGTTATCCCCTTTCCAAATTGGAAAGGCAAATCCTTAGATGAATTTAGCAAGTCAGTCTAAATTCTACACAAGGAAATTGCCCAAACCCAGTTGAGCAGAACATAAGATTAAATGACAGCATCCTTTGGTGACTACTCTTCAAAGCATAACTGCCTGCAATCAAGCTACCACTAACAACGTACCCCAGTGGTCACATAATGAATTTCAATGGAGTTTCCTAAATTCAGCTACTCGCTTGCAAATCACCCCAGTGGTCAAGTAGTGAATTTCAATGGATTCTCTTTAATTCAGCTACCCGCTTGCAGTGCATCCTAGTGGAAAAAGGGGAATTGCATGGAAAACCACTAAATTTTCTAAAATTCTCCCTTTGCTAATTTAAAGCATGGCAGCTTCTTCAGCCATGACAGATGTCTCTGATCTGCCAGAAGACTCAAATCCTCCACTCACCTTTGACATAAATGTGGAGCTTGGTTCCCCAAACCCATAATAGGATGTCGAAAATTCCAAAGAGGCAGGGGTATCTCAGAAAGCCTATGACCTCAGACATCAAAGAAAGCTTACCTAGACACAACTGGAGTTGGTGGCGAGTGTCAACTGTGTACAGTAACACACTATCCCCTTGTTCATGTCATCAGATCTGTTTAACCAACGTCTACCCTAATGGATTCCCAGAAGAAGCTGTGAAGATGTATGCATAACTGTGATCCTCAGAGCAATCACTCAGTGGCCAGGTCTGCATTCTTCGACCTTTTTGATTTCCCAAGGTAAGAAGTGCACTTCACGATATCGACGTGCACTGCACCACAATGCACAGTGGGGAGGAAAGCTACTGCCAAACTCGAATATTGAACCTCAAGCTTTGCATGTTTTGTATCTACCTCATTGCATTGTTTGAGGCTATGTTACTATCTAATGGTTACTTTAGTTGATAGTTAGTTGGTAGTGGAATTTATAATTCCATGTGAGGAGTTTGCTGGTTAAACAGTATATAGTTACTTTGGGAATGAGAGCTGTCCCCTTAAGGGAATGCCTCATGGGAAATGTAGTTAATGTCTCATGGGAGACATTACTCCCATGGTCACATCTGTATGCCTGATTGGTCACTGAATTGACCTCTGGTAGGGTTGGGGGGAGTTTTGTTCATTCTGCTGGAGCTTCCCTTGCTGAATCATTATGGGATGAAGATAACTATCTTTTCACACTATGAAGACGACAATGCAAAGATTGGACATTAGATGAATTTCAACATAACTGTGAATTATACCTTGAGGATGCCTGATATAATCCAATGAAAAAAAAAACTTTGTATGGGAGCCTTTGTAGTGTTTAATTCCTTATTACAGGCATTTTGAGAAGATAAATATTGCCTGAGACAAGAATTTTCCCCTGGAGTAGGGTGGGAATGGAGATTTTGCAGTATCTTTCCCCAGGAGTGGGGTGGGAATGGAGATTTTACAGTATCCCTCCTCTGTCATGCCCACTAAGCCACGCCCACAGAACCGGTAGTATTTTTTTTTTAATCTCACCACTAGCATTCAGCCTGACTCTTGATCTGGGGTGTGTTTATACCCCAATGGCTATACAGAGAAGTAAACCTAGTGCATTATTCCTCCATGTAACCATCAGTATTGTTGTTCTTGTTCATAATCATTTTCCACCTGATTAGAGAGTATATGGTGAATAACTGTAAATATTATGAGGAACACGTATACCTCTTTTCAGGAGTGGGATTCAAATTTCTTAACAACTGGTTTTGTGGGCATGGCCTAATTTGTGGGTATGGCTTGATGGTCTTGTTATTTGATGGTCTTGGCTTGGTGGTCATGTGACTGGATGGGCATAGCTTGGTGGTCATGTGACTAGGTGCTCATAGCTTGGTGGTCATGTGACTGGGTGGGCGTAGTTCAATGATCATGTAATCGGCTAGGGGTGGCCAACTCAACTTCACTTCTTTGCCCTAATGACTTTAAGTATATAAAAAAGATATACCAAAACAAAATGTAGTTTGCTATGTCATCTCTTTAATGCTTAAATAATAAAAAGGTACACAAAGTAGATTGTTACATTTTAAAATATTAATCAAAAACTATTACATAACAAAACTTTACAAAAAACAATAAAACTTATTTAAAGTACTGCCAAATTGCTTTTTTATTATCATCCTCAGTTACACTTTTCTTTAGTTTAACACAAGCATCATCAGCTATGCCTGTAACCATTTGTTTACTATAAGAATAGGGTCCCATTCTTACAGAGGTAAGCCAAATAGATTGATCATCAGGAGGTTTGTTATATTGAAAACTATTTGGTGACTTCTGCCCTCTGAATATATTTTTTTAAAAAACAAATTTTGTTAACTTTACAAAACAATACACAGACAATCAAGGCATAATAACATAAAAGATCTTTCTGAAAAAACCAGTAGAACATACAAAATATTTCCAAATTGTAATATGTATATTTACATTATCTGCTCAACTTCATATCTTATCCCAATTTCTCCTTTTCATTCTATTATCCAAATTATATTTCTTACTAATTATTTTTTTTCCTTTCAAAGAAACAATACACAAACATACAAGACATAAAACATAAAACACATAAAACATCTTTTCCCGGGTTAAAACTCTTCGCACAGACGCAAATTCAAAAATCATATTTACTTTATATATCATTCCATATCTTATTACCATTTTCAATTTTCTATATAGCTTCTTCCCTCTTTTATCTTTCTTAGTTTTATTTTATTTATCTTATCTCAATTCAATTCATAATACTTATCATTCTTTGTCTGTTCTTTTCCAGTTATCCATCCATCTTTTCTTTTTAAATATACTTCTCCTGTACACTGGTTGGAGTAACGCCTTAGACTCTTTCCCCTAACTTAATAATACTTAATATAACACTTACATTATATTGGGATTCTGATTAGTACATTCTAAAATTACACAATAAATTTTATAAGAAAAACAAGAACACTACAATTACAAAATAAAAGCATATAAACCACCATCGATACCATTAAAAAGCTAATCATATATATTGATACACATTTTACTCTAAATACACATATAAAAATACAATCTTATGTACCTTCCAGAATCCCTTTTTCAATTAAATTTACCCATTGTCTCTAAATAGATTTTGTTTCTTTAAATCTTGCTTCCCACCATTAAGGCTTCTCCTCCCCTCCTTTCTTGTTTATTTTTCTCCTTGCCCTTTTTACCCCATTGTCTCTCCTCCTCCCTTTTCTTCTTCTGCTTACCCCCTTTCTGTTGTTTTCTAACCTTGTATCCACCTTTCATCTCATTTTTCTCTTTTTGGATTTTCTCAAACCTTAAAATCCCCTTTTTCTTTTCCTCTTCCTCCTCCTCCCGAAAGAAAACCCATTGTTCATCCAAGATGGCTTCTTCTTCTTCTTTATTCCAGTCATCCTGCTGCGTAGTCAGTTTTTCATAAGTGCATACCGCCATTTCTAGAAATTGAAAAAGAGTGCCCAAAGTGTCTTTTCCATCTTGCTCTTCTTTTTTATATTTTTGATATTGAATTTTTAGTTCATCCAGAAGCAATGCCATCATGAAGAAAAAAACTTCTTCAAAAACCACCCAAGTATTTTTAATCAAGAATAATTCCAAAAAAAGTTCCAAAGTCACTAAGAGATCCAAATAAACTATTTTTTTAAATACTTTTTCTTTCTTTCTTCTATTTCTCTTTCTGGGGTTACTGATTGAACAAGAGTTCCCATTAAAATATATCTTTCTTTAAAGTTCTAGGCAGTCTCCTCCTTTTTCAAATTCTGCTCCAAAAATTTTTTTTTCCTCTCCCCCCACTTACAACAGCAATTTCCCTTTAAACGCTCAGAAATCCATACCTCAAATACGGCTTTTCCAATTTCTGAAGTTGTTAAATCCAATGTCCAGAAATCCTTTATCCCATGTCTTTAACTTTCAAATTGAATTACCTTCGGTGCCCAGATATATTTTCCAAGTCTCCATCTGCTATTTCTATGGGGTGGGAGAGTGAATAAGAAAAAGTTTTCCCTTGACAGCTTTCTCCGCCGCTTTTCTCTTCTTAGGGATACAATGTATCTTTCAGGCAATTCAACCAATTCCATTTCCAGGGTTTTAAAGGTTGTTATTTTCCCGGCTCAGCCAGCACTTTCACTTCTGATTCTTCTTTCTCCTTCTTCCTCCAGCACAATCTTTTCCAGCTGCCGGCTTCTTTGTGGTGGCCATTACTGACCGCCGCTCCACCGCCTTGAGAAAAGGAGGTTAAGCTGGTGAGGAGGGGGTCTGCGACACCTCCTAACCCCTTCCCAGATCCTCCCTATCTTCGGCTGCCTCTACAGGGCAGCCTTATCCTCCAGACGCATCAGGATCAGAGGCACCAAGACGGCTAGCACAACAGGGATCGCGCACAGTCGCAAATCTCCGCTGCCACTGAAGCCTGGCAAACCGGAAGGGGCTGCCCTCTGAATATATTGTGTTCATCTGCGAGAAACCACTTTCTGCCTCTGCTGAACTGACTGCAATAGTCCTAACAACATCTCTAGCCTTTTTAATGCTGCAAGGAATTGTTTATTTTTCCAAATCTTTTAATACATTTTCTGTGAAATCATGATAATCATTAATGGTAATTATCATAATTGATGATTTCATAACTGAAAATTTCACCAAATGCAACCAATTGTTCTTCAGCTGCTCTCCATGGAACCACCACTTCTTTGATGTTCCAATAATCTATCTCCAAATAATTTAGAAATTTAAATTTATCAGTGTCTTTACATTGGCAGCCTGTTTTTAAATGTTCACAATTCATCAATCTTTTCTTCAAATTAGTTACAATGCTTTCTATAAGTCTTTCATGAGGAAGTCCCACAAATTGATGATTTTGTACAAATTTATATACTTCAGGGTTTCTGAAGTAATTAATCCATCAACCTTTTTTTTCATATGCACCCTTTTCCTTTATAAACATTTCAAATGATTTAATTGATCTTACCACAAGTTTTTCAGCCTTCATAATGTCTATGTTTCTCATTTACAATGCATTAGAAAGAGAGATATTTCAGCTACGACATCAATCATCAAGGTCAAATCAGTAAGAAGATATCTGTTTTCATGACGGGCAGCTATACTGGAGTATTATTATTTTTTTAACAGAAAAACTGATGTAGCACGGGATAAGCACACTGCACAGCTAGGGTTTGTCTTAAACTACAGGCAGCCCATCTTGGTCCAAAAACTCTATCAATTTTTACAATTTCAATCTCAAGTTGTTCGGAAATTTTGTGAAGTTCAATTAGGTTCTTATTCGATTGATGGAAAATAAAATATATTTTATCAATAAAGATTTGAAAATGATTTATTTGCTTTATTTCCCTATTAGAATCATCTAAAACAAGTTGCAGATAATGCCATATTATAATGTTTGGAAAGTCTTTGGCTATCCTAGTGCTTAACCCAGATTTTCTCTCAAGCATAACATGGCACCATCAGAGCAAAATCCAGTTAAATATTTCTCTAGATAGTTCTTATTAAACTCAAATTATTCAAACTTTCCATAACTGAACAACATATTGTCTCTGCATAATATTTATCCAATTCTACTAGTTCAAGGAAAATTGTTGGTGAGAAAACTGGATCCTCAACTTTTAAGTACAGTATAAGAACTGATTTGGAAGATATTGTTGAGGCTTCATTAATTATCAAACAGATTTTGTGAGTTCTTTTAAAAAATAATTTTGCTAACAAATGCTTTCTAATGTCTTTTGCAATGAAATTTATAATTGCAACTGCAGTTTTATGTGAATGCAACCCAGTTCCCAAATATAAGCCATTTTTAATTTGCAATTCAATTAGATCTTCTATATATGAAAATGGTCTGCACATTTGTGCTAGACTGTACACTATAGTAAACACTGTACATGTACTACCCAAAGATTTCTCAGTCATGCTCTCCAGTCCTTTGCTTATCACATCCTGCTCACATTGCTTCAACTTCTCTGTACAAATGTTGTGAGCTTTAGATGAGAAATGTTCCTTCAATTTCTTTGTGAGAGAAGCTTGATGTACTTCTTTACTCTTTCCTGGTGGTTCAGTTTGGAAATTCTTCCATTCCTTTGCTCCGTGGACACTTTTTTCTTTGATTGAAATCTCAAATCTTCTGCAATGCTTGCAACCTAATTTTTTCTGGGAAACTTCCAGTCCATCATATTTTTTCCCTAAAATTGTTGTACTGCTGCAATGTCCAACAGTCAGGAAGATTTTTTTCAATATCCGACTCAGTACTTCCAGTACTTGATGATGTGCTGCTACTGCTTTCCCCTGGGTGTGGTATGGATTATGTGCTGCTTCTGCTTTCCCCTGGTTGCAGTGTGGATGATGTGCTGCTGCTGCTTTCTCCTGATTCCAATGGTTGTGGATGTGATTCTTATTTATTTATTTATTTATTTGTTAATCACTTACAAAATAATAGGTATAAGTATATACATAGTTATGAATACATGAAATGGGTACAAATAAGAAAAATAAAAGAAACAATAGGACAGAGATGGTAGGCATGTTGGTGTGCTTATGCACACCCCCTACAGACCTCTTAGGAAAGATGTGAGGTCAATAGTAGACAGTCTAAGGTTAAAGTTTTTGGGGTTTGGGGAAGAAACCACAGAGTCAGATAGAGTATTCCAGACATTGACCACTCTGTTGCTGAAGTCGTATTTCCTGCAATCAAGTTTGGTGTGGTTAACCTTGAGTTTGTATCTATTGTGTGCTCTTGTGTTGTAATGGTTGAAGCTGAAGTATTCATTGACAGGTAAGTCATTGCAATGTATGATTTTATATACCATACTTAGATCAGACCGAAGATGGTGTAATTCCAAGGTTTTCTAGGTCTAGAAGTCTGGTGGATCTTTTGGATCTCCTTTTGTTTTCTTGCTGAAGAAAGCAGCCAAATTCATTTGCCTTTTTATCTTGGTAATGTACTGCCAAAAAAAAAAAATCAACAATGTAGTGGTTTGGATTCGATTGTTGTTGTAAGTTGAGTGGTGAAGGCAGTGGCAAGTGAAGAAGGTGGGCAAGGAGTGAAGATCAGTAATATTCAATTACTTTTAAGAGTCCCTGACACTATAGCTAGTTAGTGTTTAAAAGATGTTATGGAAGAGGAATAAGTTTCACCAGACAAGACTGAAACGGAACTGAAAGTGGACTTGAAAATAACAGTCTATAAAAAAGATGTTGCACTGTGTATATAAAAGAATGGCTGATATTTTAATAATTACAATTCATTAATTGAAAAAGAAACACTTAAAATGGAAATACTACTAACAAACCAAGGGAGTTTGTTATTTTGTGCTAGTAATGGCACAAAAATCTTTCCTAGCCAAGACTACTTACCTAGACCAACAGTCCCTAATGGAATTCTCTCCCTATAGCAGAGAGAGAGAGAAGCCTGGGGAAGCCAAGATGGTTGCCTAAGCTTTTTAGAGTGCAGCTTAAAAATGTACATACATACATACATACCCTACATACATACATCAAGAAAAAGATAATAGTACAAAATAATCTAAGAAGTTAGATTAAGAATGGAATTGGTAGGCACATTCACAGCAATACCGAATTCTTTTTTCTGAAATTTATTCCTCTGTTTTAAAAACTGGAATATATAAACATGTTCAGTGGGCTCTGCTAATTACTGAAATAGCTA
>NW_020770261.1:0-26779 GCF_900518735.1 Pseudonaja textilis
TCTGTCTTTCTGTCTGTCTCTTTCTATCATCTTTCTCTATCATCTTTCTCTATCATCTTTCTCTATCATCTATCTATCTATCTATCTATCTATCTATCTATCTATCTATCTATCATCTAACTATCTATCTACCTATCTATCATCTATCTATCTATTTATCCTCATTGCCTGCCTGCCTGACTCTCTCTGTCTGTCTCTCTGTCTGTCTGTCTGTCTATCATCTACCTACCTACCTACCTATGCATTCACATAGCCCCTAGTGAGAAATCATAGACCGTTGGATGGTAGAGTTGGAAGGGGACTTTGAGGTCCTCTACTCCAATCCCCTGCCCATAAGAGGAATGCCCCAAACCAATGCTTCTCAATCTTGTCAACCTTAAGATGTGCGGACTTCAATTCCCAGAATTCTCCAGCCAGCTTATTGGCTGGACAATTCTGGGAGTTGAAATCCATACATTTTAAAGTTGACAAGGTTGAAAAATATTGTCCCAAACCATTCCAGACAAATGTCTGTTTCAATTGGGAAAAGTCTGGGAACACCTTTCCAGATGAATGAATACAGGTGGTCCTTTGCTTACAACTATGCAATGGGTGGACACTAATCAAGGAGAGAAGCAACCTAGAACTAAGAAGAAATTTCTTGACAGTGCGAACAATCAGCCAGTGGAATAACTTGTCTCTAGAAGTTGTGAATGCTCCAACGCTGGAAGTTTAAAAAAAGATGTTGGATCATCATTTATCTGAAATGGTGTAGGGTTTCCTGCCTAGGCAGGGGGTTAGACTAGAAGACCTCCAAGGTCCCTTCCAACTATTCTATTCTATTCTATTCTATTCTATTCTATCCTATCCTATCCTATCCTATCCTATCCTATCCTATCCTATCCCATCCATTTAGTGACTATTTTCACCTTACAACAGCAGTGAAAAAAGTGACATGATTATTTTTCAAAATAATGAGAAACACACACTTCACACTTTCACTTACTCAGGAAGGTTCCACACCTTTTTAAACTCTGATTTGGGTCACCCTGAGGATGCAGATTAAACCCCCAAGTGGCCTCAACTACTCTCAGAGACCTAACAAGAGTCCTAACGACCAGAGGATTGCAAAGAATATAAATCTTCCCATTCCCCACCAGTCAATTAGAACTGAAGAAGCTTCTGGAATGAGAAGCAAAAGGTTTTCAAAGAAAAAAAGAAAAGAAAATCCAGTTGCCATTTTGGAAAAGCACCTTTGTGTGTGATCAGAATGAACTCCCAAGACCCCAAAAATGAGATTCAGAGGCTCAACCCTTTCCCAATACTAAATCATTATTTACTTAACAGTGATTAATTGAATAAACCGAGTTGCACAATGTGCTAAATCATGGTGTACAAAGTACAGATAGTCCTTGACTTACAACAGTTCATTTAGTGACCAAAGTCACGACAGCAATGAAAAAAGTGAGTTACTATGACCGTTCTTCACACTTAATGACCTTCGCCGCATCCCCGTGAACAGATGATCAAAATTCAGAGGCTTGGCAACTGGTTCATACTTATGACTGTTGGTGTATTCCTGAGGCCATTGTGATGCCCCTTTTTGTGACCTTCTGACAAGCAAGGTCAAAGGGGAAGCCAGCTTCACTTAACGGCCTTGTTGCTAACTTAGCAACTGCTGTGATTCACTTAACGACTGTGGCAAGAATGGTTGTAAAATGGGGCAAAACTCACTGAGCAGAAGCCTCACTTAACAACATAAATTTTGGGCTCAATTGAGGTTGCAAGTGGAGGATTACCTGTAGCAGTTGGATTCACATTGCACCAGATTGAAGGAAATTACTTTATATGGCTTGCCCTACACCAGTGATGACAAACCTTTTCGGAACTGAGTGTCCAAACCAGAATGTGCATGCAGGCGCATGCATGTGTACTTGCCGGAGTGCCAGAAAGCCAATGATCAGCGGCTTGGTTGCCTGTTTTTTGCTCATTTTTTGGCCATTTCTGGCCTTTTTCAGGCCTTTTTCGGCCTGAAAACAGTCTGGAAAAGGCCCGGAAATGAAAAACAGCCTATTTTCAGGCCGTTTTTCAGGCCATTTTCCGCTGCCCCGCCGCCCATGAATACCAGCTGGCTGGTACACCAGAAACCTGAAGAGCAGCTGGCAATGGTACGCATGCCCACAGAAAGGGCTCTGCGTGCCACCTCTGGCATGCGTGCCATAGGTTCGCTATCACAGCCCTTCACTATTGAGCCCAGACAAAAATTCTAGAGCAGTGATATTTTGAAGTGTGCAGTCTCTCTCTCTCTCTCTCTCTGTGTCTGTGTAAAGGGGAACACTTTTTAGTTCAACTGTTAAGGCCAATGGAAACTTTCCATCTTAAGAAAGGGATCTCATTGGATGTAAAGACTGTCTTTCACATAGGTGTCAAACTCAAGGCTTGGGGGCCGGATCTGGCCCATGAGGTGCTTAGATCTGACCCGTCAGGCTGGCCTGGAAACAGCAAAAGACCGCCTCATGGTGCCAGTGAAAACGGAGCTTGGGAGGGCCACACGCAACCCTCCCGGGTTCCGTTTTCAGCCGCGATGGCCTCCTGCAGCCCTCTGCAAGCAAAAAATGGATCCGCGCATCCCCTCCCCCAAGCTCCATTTTCATTGGCAGAGGGCTAGCAAAACACACACTAAAAACAAAACAAAAGGGGAAATGTTTCTCCTTTTGCATTTGGGCATCCAAGAAGGGACAGGAAAGGAGGAAGAGAAAGAGGGATGACAAAGAAAAAGAAGGAAAGAGGGGAAGGAAGAAGAAAGGAGAAGGAAGAAGGAAGGAAAAAGAAGAGAGGGAAGGAAGGAAGATGATAAGAGTGAGGCGAGGATCTGAGGGAAGTGATGCCTTAGCACTTGGTCACCACAGGTGACCCTAACACGGGTGACATCGAGCTGGCCATGCCCCCCCTGACTACGCCCACCCCTGAGGTCAAACACAACCCTGATGTGGCCCTCAGTGAAATTTGACACCCCTGGTCTTTTATGATCACAGAAATAGAACTAGAAATAATGACTGTAACTTATAGTTAAAGGTAGCCTTTGACTAACTGCCACCATTGAGACCAGAATTTCCATTGCTGAGCAAGGCGGTTGTTAAGTGAGTTGTGCCCAGTTTTATGACCTTTTTGCCACAGTTGGTCATTAAATGAATCTGGCTTCCCTTGTTGACTTCCTTAGATATTGCTGCTGTTGTAAATAAATACATGCCAGTTGCCAAGCACCTCAGTTTTGATCAGGCGGCTGGTGGGATGCTGCAACTGTCATAAATGTGAGGACCAGTTGTAAATTCCTATTTTAACTGCTACTGTAATGTTGACCAGTTGTTAAACAAATGGTCACAGGTCAAGGACTCGCTGTACTGAGATTTTGTTTAAATAATAAGGAAAAAAAGTTCCTAACTGAAAAATCCGTTCAATAGTAGAACTTCTACTCAGGGGGCTTGTGGGTTCTCTATCCCTGGAATTGTTTAAGTAGTTGATGGTTTATGTAGTTTTCCTACCCAATCTGGTTAACAGATAACAGATAAAAAGAGTTGGAAGGGACCTTGTAGGTCATCTAGTCCAACCCCCTGCCTAAGCGGGAGACCCTACACCATTTCTGACAAATGGCAGTCCAATCTCTTCTTGAAGGTCTTAAGTGATGGCGCTCCCACAACTTCCAAAGGCAACTTCTGTACCATGGGTTGATTGTTCTGTCAGAAAGTTTCTCTTATTTCCAGGTTGAATCTCTCCTTGTTCAGTTTCCATCCATTATTGCTTGTCTGGCCTACAGATGCCTTGGAAAATAGCTTGACCCATTCCTCTCTGTGGCAACACCTCAAATATTGGAAGACTGCTATCATATCTCCCCTGGTCCTTCTCTTTACTAAAATAGCCATGCCCAGTTCCTGTAACCGTTCTTTGTATGTTTTAGTTTCCAGTCCCCTAATCATCCTGGTTGCTCTTCTCTGTACTTTTTCTAGAGTCTCAACCTCTTCTTTATGTGGTCAACAAAACCGGATGCAGTACTCTAGGTGTAGTCTTACTAAGGCTTTATAGAGTGGTATTAGTACCTCCCTTGATCTCTATTGTATCCCTCTGTTAATGCAATTTAGGATTGCATTGGCTTTTTGGGCTGCTGCTGCACACTGCTGGCTCATATTTAGCTGATTGTCCACTAATACTTCAAGATCCCTCTCACAGTTACTGCTATTGAGCCTGGTTTCACCCAGTCTATATATATAATTTTGGTTTTTCTTGCCTAAGTGTAGGACTTTACTTTTCTCTACATTGAATTACATTTTGTTAGATACGGTCCAGTGTTCTAGTCTGTCAAGATCCATCTGGATCTTGAGCCTATCTTCTTGGGTGTTAGCTATTCCTGCCAGCATAGTATCATCTGCAAATTTGGTAAGTTCTCCTTCTATTCCTTCATCTAAGTTGTTAATGAAAATATTGAAGAGTACTGGGCCTACGACAGAACCTTGTGGCTTAAGTGAAGTTAAATGAAGTTAAGTTTAAGTGAACCAAGAAAAGAAGACGCGGACAATTGAAAAGGAGGCTACGCAAATCGTTTAACTTTGTTTGCATCTGTGACAAACATTACAGTGAAAAACTGTAGGAAAAAAAAATACTTAGGCTAAATGTGTATTTTTGAGCATTAGAAAGATTGGTTTTTTTTTTCAGATGTTCTTAGTAGACAAAAGCCCCTCCTTGAGGTCTAGAAACATGAAATATAAAAAAACACTAAAGAGATAGAGGTAATAAACAAACAAACCATGAAATATAAACAAACAAACAGATAAATAAGAAGCCTTCAGCCAGTAAACTGATTAAGATCTTGTCGCTTTCAGACAGCAGGACAAGACATCTGAGGGAACTAATCAACTAAATTCAGGTCAGAAAGCCCAGCTGGCTAATGTGCAATTAACACTTTTTAGGGACTGCTTTGAAGCAGAGAAAAGCTGCCCTTGGAAGAGATGCTCAAAACGCCAGACAATATTTGATTTTTTTTTTTTTAAAAGCTGTGTCTGCTGGATAAAGGACATGAGGACAAAAAGAAAGGTGTATGTGTCCTTCTTTTGCCTGACATCCAGTAACCCTATACACAATATAAAACACTATTGTTGAACCGTGGCAACTTTAAGGTGTGCGTGGGCTTGAACTTCACTGCAGAATCCAGAGGGGTATATTGCTGGCAGAGGTTGGCATATATCGCATTATTAGAGCAATGTTTCTCAACCTCAGCGACTCCCAATTGGACTTCAACTCCCAATTCCTGGCTGTGGGATTCTGGGAACTGAAGTCCACGTGTCTTAAAGTTGCCATGGTTGAGAAACACAGCTTGAGGGTCTCTGCCTCAGCCAGTTTATAAATGTATGAATAGCAGCTAATAAAGAGAGCCACTCACACGACACTCATCTGTCATCGATCAGATTTATGTTTTAATCAATCTAAACATTCCCACCCAAACCAAGTATAGCATCTAGGGATGAATTTGGTGTCACATATGGAAGATACTAGTGTTCTGACCAAGACTTCCTAGACCGTAATTATGTACACGCTTATTTTAAAAACAAGTCTTGATTTATTGCAAATGTTGGGAATTGTTTTAATTCCCAGCTGGTAATGAATCTCAAACAGTCCCTCGAGATAAGCACCCACCTTTCTTTCCTGTGACGTGCTGCCAATAACGGAAGTGTCAAATGAACTAGAAAAAAAACCAACCGAAGTACAAAGAGCTTCAAGAATGAATCTGGACCGAACGAACTACTTTGCTTCCTGCAAAGGTTTCATCATCTTTGCCTGTCCTTTATACCTTTTGGGAGGGGCAATCACCTCCCAGCCTTACTCCCAAGTTGCCCCTTTTGTTTCAGCTGCTCTCGCCTTCTAGCAGCTCTGCGCATACGTGCACTGGGAACAGGCTCCGGTTGTTCCTCTGCCTCGCTGCTGCCAGACTCCGGACGCTCCACTCCCAGATGGTCCTGGCCCCATCCCTGCATTGGATGCAGGATCCTTGTTCGAGTCCTCTCCAGACTCCTGGACTGGTCCTCTTTCTTCCCCAGTGTCCGATTCTGCTGCTGTCTGCACAGGTTGTTGGCTAACCACAACTAGCAGGCTGGATAGACTATATAGTCAGAGATGTCACGGGCGGGGGGGTTAAAAACAAAATGAGGATGGAAGTCGTGACCATATATAATGCTGCCTAAAAGAGCCTCACAGCAAAATATGTGGCAAATAAATTTAACAAATAAATAAAAATAATTCTGCCATTTTCTATAGTATGTAATTTAAGTGTCATGCACATAAAAACATGCCAATGTTATGTGGCGTAGTTAGGGCTGCCATCTTATACTTCCATTTTACCTTAAGGTAGTCCTCAGCTTATGACCAAACCTGAGTCCCAAATTTCTGTTGCTAAGTGAGACATTCGTTAAGTGAGCGTTGTCTCATTTTATGACCTTTCTTGTCACGCTCGTTAAGTAATCACTGAAGTTGTTAAATTTACTCACCCGGTTGTTAAGTGAAGCTGGCTTCCTGATTGTCTTTGTCAGAAGGTCACAAAAGGTAATCACATGATCACAGGACATTGGAACTGTCATAAATATGAGTCAGTTGCCAGGTGTCTGAATTTTGATCATAGTGATGCTGTTGCAACGGTCGTAAGTGTGAATAGTGGTCATAAATCTCTTGTTTTTAGTGCCATGGAACTTTGAGCTGGTCACTAAACAAACTATTGTCAAGGACTCCCTCTATTCTGGACAGCCCCATAGATGCTCTTGTACAGGTAATCCTCGACTTAAAACCATTCATTTAGCGACCGTTCAAAGTTATAGCGGCACTGGAAAAAGTGACTTGTGACCATTCCTCACACTTACGACCTTTGTAGCATCCCCATGGCCACATGATTAAAATTCAAACGCTTGACAACTGACTCATACTTATGACCGTTGCTGTTTCCCAAGGTCACCTGATCATCTTTTACCACCTTTGGACAAGCAAATTCAACGGGGGAAGCCAGATTCGCTTAACAACTGTGTGACTAACTTAACAACTGCAGTGTTTCACTTAACAGCTGTGCCCCAAAATAGGTTGTTAAATGGGGCCAAACTCATTTAACACCTAACCACAGACATTTTGGGGCTCAATTTTGGTTGTAAGTCGAAGACTACCTATATATTCCTGGTTCAATTTCAAAAAAAAGAAAATTAAAGGCCAAAAGAATCATGAGAACTCCTGTGGCTTAAAAATAAATAAAAGTCCTACAGAGCTTCCTTTCTATGGGGATTCCCCCCCCCCTTTTTCCCCCCCTTAAGGACCGTTTTCGACTTTACAAAACGATCAAAGTGAAAACCGCTCATAATGTGCGAAAAAGGCCCCCAAGAAAGAAGAAAAAGGAGGAGGAGGAGGGGGAAAAAAAGGAGCGCGCATTTGATGTGCTTCCCTGCCATTGTTTCCGAGGCAAGGAGGCTGCCTTCCCTTTTCAAGACCGTTTCTTCTCACAGTCCCCGGCCGTACGCATCCCCCCCCCCCCCCCCGATCAGACAAGGGCGCGTTGTTGCCCTTCGGGGCCTTCTCTCCTCCCTTTGCCAACCTTGGCTTTATTTAGCGCCTGCCCCGTTGCCATGGCAAAGCCGGGCTCCCAGCGCAAACAACAGCACGCACCCGAGGGGGAGTGTGGGAAAAGGCCTGATTTGAATATATGCTAATGACAGGCATGCAAATAGACGGGGGAGGGAGGCCATCCATCAGGCGGGGCCCCCCTTGGTGGGGGGGGGGGGGGCAGGGTGGGTGGCGGGGGGGGGGGGGGGGGGGGGAGGCGCTCCCTTCTGCCCTTTGGAAACCGCCCCCCCTCCCCCGCCAGGTGGAGATCAAACAGAATGCCAGGCGGGCATTAGTACAAAAGCAGCCCCCCCATCTCTGCCCCCCACCTCACCCCCACCCCCAAAGCCCACAGTGGTAATCAGAGAGCCGTCTGGATGGCATTATCACCCACCATAAGTGGCATTCATATGCCGCCCCCCCCCTTGCACTGGGCTGGTTGTCCCCCCCCCCAATTCAAAGCTGCCAGGATGGTTTTCCAAGGGAAGAGGGCGGGGGGGGGGCATGTTAGCAGGCAAGGCTCTCGGGCTGCTTATTGATGGAGGACGCGGCCTGAGAACGCACGGCGGGTTTCTCACGACGGACGACGGGGCGTTTTGTTCTTACAAAGGAGCCCGTGGGAGGTGGGCAAGGCTGCCAGGGAAGGAGGGGGATGCAAGGTTGTCTGCAGAGCCGCAGGAGTGATGGGAGTGGGTGGCTCTTCCTGTGACACCCTCCTGGCCTTGGGAGGATGGGATTGGCATAAGGAAAGCCACGCATTCTTTTAAAACAGGCACATAATGGGCAGAATATCTTTGTTTCTTCCTTCCTTCCTTTCTTTCCCTCCTTCCTTCTTTCCCTCCCTCTCTTCCTCCACCCCCTTCCTTTCTTCCTTTCCTTCCTTCCTTCTTTCCCTCCCTTTCTTCCTCCACCCTCCTTCCTCTTTCCCTCCTTTCTTCTTTCCCTCACTCTCTTCCTCCATCCCCTTCCTTCCTTCCTTCCTTCCTTCCTTCCTTCCCTTCCTTCCTTCTTTCCCTCCCTTTCTTCCTCCACCCTCCTTCCTTCCTTCCCTCTTACTTACTAATTGCTAAGAAAACCATGTGGTTGTTAAATGAACCCACTTCACCTATTGCCTTTGCTTGTTGGAAGCCGGTTGGGAAGGTCACAAATGATGATCACATGACCATTGGGATCCTGCAACGGTCAGTTGTCTGTGCAAGAGGGTCACGAGTCCCTTTTTTCAGTGCTGTTGTAACTTTGAACGGTGACTAAATGAACGGTTGTAAGTCAAGGACTTCATCTACCTACAGTTCTAATAAACGTCATCCCAAGCGTTTGGAGTTGCAGTCTTGTGTGCCCCTAAAGCAACTCACAGGATTAAGTGAAGAAGACTCTACGTCAGCCTCTTCCTTTATGCGGCTGACAAAGATGAGTGTTGAAAGATTTGGGGATTGCCATATGTATATCTGGAAAGAGTGGCATGGTGGCCTAGTGGTAAAAATGCTCGCCTCCCACTTGAAAGGTTGAAAGTTCAATCCTAGGCAACGGCAGATAGTTCTTTCCTAGGGCGTGAGGAAAAAATATCTGCTGTGAACTCCATGTGGGCGTCAAGAAGGGCATCTGGCTGGTAAATGCTCAGATCCATCCAGTAGGCCAGACTTTACCCTAAAATAAGGGATTACAGGGCCCTAAAAGGGGGATTTTGTATGTTTATATCTGGAAAGGATTTCATCAGGGACAATCAGCAAAGGTTCAGAATGGAAGGAATGTGAATTACAACTTAAATGGTCCAAATCTCACAAGACAGATACATTTCCAAGAGATTTAGGGCATTGTTTTAATCTTGAGTATCTGTGTAGATCCTTGAAAGATCCTAGTTATTTTAAGTATCGATCAATGAAAGAAACCAAAGGTCTTCCCTTTTATTACATAGAGGAAAAGGAAGTATTTAGAAGCAAGAAGCAGGAGAGTGGGGGGAAACTATTATCCCTCTAATTCTTTTTGATCTAGCCCTTTATTGATTCTTGCTGGGAGGAAGCAACACATTTTGGAAAGAAATGCCAAATTGCATCCTTGGCAGATAATCCAATGGCGGTGGAAGATTTACAGGACATCCCATTGTTTTGTGGCATTTCAAAGGTTAACATGTTGGCTGCGTTCACACAAACTTAATCTGGTTACTGAACTATGCTGTTTTCTGGATCCGCAGAATGCACTGAACCATAAACTCACCAGAGGCCAAGTCTGCACAACTTACTGGATGAGAAAAATGTGCAAATGTATTACATGACGTGGTTGACACGGCTATTCAGCTGTGGCAACGTTTATTTTCTGGGTCATGCCTATTCTTTCGACGCCTGTGGGCATCCTTCCAGAATTCTCCCTTTGAATCGATCTGTAGATGTTAGAACTTGTTTCCAAAATGTAATTGTGATGTTTAGACTCTACCCAGCTCAGGGGTGGGCTTCGAAAAATTTATCAACTGGTTCTCGGCCCTGTTGCTGGGTGGGTGTGGCCATGGTTGACATGGTTCCAGCAAACCTCCATTCCAACCAATAACTCTGAGACAGGCATCTCTCAAAGGTTTTTTTATTTAGATAGTAACTGGCACATCTGGAATCCTGAATCTGAAAGTTTCAGGCTTCCTTGCAAAAGTAAAACTACAAATCCATCACCCCCTTAGCCATCACATGGTCCAATCACCATCCGTCCCAAAATAAGATTCCCATTTCATTATGCACAACACTCTGTGACCTTGAACCAAAAGATTTTTATTTTGTCTATCTAGATATACTCAAATGAATTCCCCCCTCCCACTTTCTCATGGGAGCATCGAATCTCAATATGGCTTCCAAAGCTGATACATGGCCTAGTCAGCCTCCTGCACCACAGCGGAGGGGCCGTTTTCATGTTCCCCAGGCTCCGGAGGTTTTCCTTGAGCCTCCGGGAGGGCGAAAACAGCCTCCCTGGGCTCCGGAAGCTCTATGGAGGCTTGAAACAGGCCCTTTTCTGGCCTTCCGGAGCCTCCAGGAGGCCCATTTTTCACCCTCCCCAAGTCTCCACAAAGGCCCTGCACTTACTTGGGATTCAAAATGGACCATGTGGAGACTCCTGGGAGAGGAGGGGCAGATTGGGTGGGTCCAGCCAGTCGTTGCAACTACCGGTTCGGCGAACCAGATGTAAAATTAACATCTGGTTCACACGAACCAGTGTGAACCGATAGCTAATGCAATCCTAAGTTGCATTAACAGACAGATATAATCAAGATCAAGTGAGGTACTAATACCACTCTATAAAACCTTAGTAAGACCACAGCTAGAATACTGCCTCCAGTTTTGGTCACCACACTATAAAAAAGAGGTTGAGACTCTAGAAAAAGTACAGAAAAGAGCAACCAGGATGATTAGGGGACTGGAGGCTAAAACATATGAAGAATGGTTACAAGAACTGGGCCTGGCTAGTCTAGTGAAGAGAAGGACCAGGAGAGACACGATAGCAGTGCCCCAATATCTGAGGGGCTGCCACAGAGAGGAAGGGATCAAGCTATTTTCTAAAGCACGCAAAGGCCAGACAAGAAACAATGAACGAGAGATTCAACCTGGAAATAAGGAGAAACTTTCTGACAGTGAGAACAACCAATGGAACAGAAGTTGCCTTTGGAAGTTGTGGGAGCGCCATCACTTGAGACTTTCAAGAAGAGATTGAACTGCCATTTGTCAGAAATGGTGTAGGGTCTCCCACTTGGGCAGTGGGTTGGACTAGATGACCTACAAGGTCCCTTTCATCTGTTATCTGTTAATATTGCATTCTAACCATTGCGCCACCACGGCACAGTTGTTAAGTGAATCTGGTTTCCCCATTGCCTTCATCTGTCAGGTCGCAAAAGGGGATTACATGACCCCCCTGGGACACTACAACTGTCATAAATACAGGGCAGTTGCCAAGCGCCTGAACTTTGATCACGTGACTGCGGGAACACTGCAGATTTGAAGCATGAAAACCAATCGTAAGTCATTTCTTTTCAGTGCTGTTGTAGTGTTGAATGATCGATACACAAATGGCCATAAGTCAAAGACTGCCTGTATTTTAAGTCCTTGCCAACCACCGAAACTCCTTGGGGGACTTTGGGCCAGTTCCTGGTCCTTAGCCCCAGGGCCACATCAGAGTGGAAGTTGTAGTTGCTGGACTGGGTGCAGGGAGACCTAGATTCTAGTCTTCCTTCAGCTGTAGTAGCTCCCTGGCTGACTTAGAGAGCCAGTTACATTATCTAAGCTGAGTGTAACTCAAAATATAATTTACAAGTAGTCATTAACTTACATTCATTTAGTGACCGCTTAAAGTTACAACAGCACTGAAAAAAGTGACTTATCACCATTTTTTCACACTTATGACCACTGCAGCATTCCCATGGTCCTATGCTCAAAAGTCGGATGTTTGGCAACTGACTCATATTTACGACGGTTGCAGTGTCCTGGGGTTTCGTTATCACCTTTTGCAATCTTCTGACAGGCAAAGTCAATGGGGAAGTCAGATTCACCTAACAATTGTGTTACTGTGATGACCCAGGGTGGGATACAAAATAAACTTGGTCACAAAAAACAGGTGAAGCCCCTTTTATTTCTTCACTTTGTTTCCAACCTCCAAATATCCTTGACTGGAGACAAAAACTCCCAAGCAGTTAAAAGAAGGAAGAGATGCTGTTTAAATTATAAAGAGTAAAAAACAACACAAACCAGGCAAGATGAGGGCTTGAAGACATCCACAGATATCAGAACACACCCTGGGAAGGAGGCCAAACTCAGAGAGGAACAACGAACTAGAGATATTTCCATGCTTTGTTTCCAGCGTTCACCAGTACGCAGGTCCAAATTCTTATCCAGTTGTCACAGCTGCAGCCCATGAAGAGGATCAAGGCCGTCTCCTCCCGAGAAGACCACTGTCTCTCCCTTATCCCTTCCTCCCTGTGTCCTAGGATGGA
Organism: Pseudonaja textilis; assembly: GCF_900518735.1. The sequence continues at coordinate 12,560 of NW_020770261.1, forward strand.
GAGGGGATGGGCCTGGGTCCTCCTCTGACTGCTCAGCCGGCCTCTGCCCTTCCCCAGCCTCCTCCACAACCTCAGGAGCCACTTCCTTGGCTGTTCCTCATCTCCCTCAGAGTCAGTCTTCACTAGGTGCATGACAGTTACTAACTTAACTGCAGTGATTTGCTTAACAACTGTGGCGAGTAAGTTCATTAAATGGGACAAAAGTCATTTAGCAATTTTTTTCACTTAGCAACAATATCCCAATTTTCCTCCTGAGTTAAAAGCTCACCCTCCGTCAATGTTTCCCCAGAATACAGGTAGTCCTTGACTTAGGATCAAGGCTCAATTGTAGTTCTTAGTCAAGGACTACCTTTATTTGTCTTTCCATTCAGGATTCAGGTAGTGCGCTTAGTCAAGGACTATCTGTATTCTAGAGAGATATTGACGGAGGGTGAATTTTTTTAACCCCAGGAGGAAAATTGGGATATAAATGTAATGAATGAATGCAACATCCTCGTAGCTTTTAAAATCTGAGTTGCAAGGGGCTTAATAGATTGTGCTTCCATTGTAGACTTATGTATTCAACTATCAAAATAAATTCAATTAATCTGCAGAAGCAGAAGCTATTAGATAATTAAAAATAAATAGCAAACATCGCCATCTAGTGGTAAGGGCTGAACTAGCCACCACCATCGCACAAAATTGAGATAAGGATTTTTTTTTTTAAAAAAAGAAAGATTAGCTGAAATAAGATAAAAGTGACTGTACAGCTAATGTGGCTTTAAAAAAAAGGAGTAAGATTAATGTGAGATGATTTCTCCTAAGACACCCATGCTTGCTCTTGTCACCACATCATTCCAATAAATATTCATAGATTGTGAAAAAAAAATTGAGGTAAGAGAGGCCAGGTTCAATCTGGTTAGCAATTACAAGATTAACCTATTTAAAGAATATATGGAACCAAACACTGACTGAATGCATCGCCAAAACCCACGAATTTTTAAAACCGGCAAAGTTTAGCATGTGGTATGACTGCTAAGTTTATCACTGACATGGTATGTTGTGGGAATATAGCCAGGCAGTCAAAGACAGAAAGCAATTTCTCCAAAACCAAACAGAAAAAGAAAATCACAACACAAGAACTGAAATACCAGAATTATTTGAAAGGCATTTTATTTTTATTGCCAACCTGAATGCAAACCATTAAAAATGGTCCACCGCTCCGTATGCAGAAGCCAAGTTCTCAATTGCTAGGGCAGCCAAAATGTCTATTCTGCATCGGCTCTTGACATGGCAACTCCATCCCTCAAGCTATTTATTAGAGAAGCATAAAAGTGACAAGTTTGGGATCTTCAGGCATTTGTCACCATCCACCAAAGTTCCCTAACGCGCAAACTTTCAGTGAAAAAGCAGGAAAAAAAATGAGCCTGAAAGATCTCTCAAAATGTCTTTGACCCGCTTGTCAACAGCTCTGCGTGAATCCTTAGAAATGCTTTAAAAAAGATGGCAAGATGGCTTGTGAATGTGAACAAAGTGCCTTGTCTAATTAAAGGGATCGGCAACCTCCCGGGGTCTGGCAAGGCCGTACATTGTAACTAGGGTCATGACAGGTGTAGAAAGGTTAAAAAAACAGGTACTATGTTTCCCCCACAATAAGACCTACCTAAAAAATAAGCCCTAGCCTGGTTTTTTTTAGTGTGCTCCTAATATAAGGCCTATCCTCAAAAAAGTCCTATGTCAACTCACAAAATATTTCTATGGTCTTTTCAGAGTTGCCAACAGAAAGGGGGGAGCAATGCGGCAGCTTGGAAACTGGAAGTGCATTCCATAAATAGTTTTCAAAGATAATAACTAGGTGACTGATGTTTCTGCCGTGCAAATATCTGATTGATGACTCTTGGCTATGGATGTGTCCCACTGGAGAATATGAATTACGATACACCCAGGAGGTGGGAGAAAACCAGAGTCAAGGGTGACAATGAATTAGGTGTCTCAGAGTCGGCTACACCCAGGTCATGCCGGCATGTCAACTCCCAATAAATCCTTTTGAAGTTTTGCAAGTTTGGCTCGAGAGTCATGATTTAAATGGGGGTAACTTCTGGAATCCTGACATCCTGGATAAGATCATCAGTGGGGGGATGTGGCTAGTACTGGAGGTGGCGAGAGCATGGGGGCTGAAAGTGTCCAGCAGCAGCCATAGTCTATGCAGTGCAGGTGAGTTGATTACCTACCCAAGCAGCAGGCGGAGGCAGAAGCAAGGGAAAGGCATGCCGCGTGGGACATGAGAAAGCCAAGAGTTGATAGGTTGGAGAGGCTGGGCGGATTATTCTACCTGAGACTTCTCAGGAAAGAGCAACTGGATGAAAAACTGCTAGTGACCTTCTACCGCTGCACCACAGAGAGTATCTTAACTTACTGCACCTCTGTATGGTTTGCCAATTGCACAGTGGCAGATAGGACAGCACTCCAGAGGGTTAATGTCATTGCCCAGAAGATCATGGGTTGCCTTCTCCCCTCTTTGGAAGAGCTTTATAGCTCCTGCTGCCTTCAGAAAGCTCAAAATATTCTCAAAGATCCATCTCATCCTGGGAACCCTTTTTTTTTTTTTGGAACTATTACCATCTGGCAGACAGTACAGAATAATAAAAACAAGTACAAATAGGCTGAAAATATCCCAGGGCAGTAACTCCATTGAATTCTACTGTATAGTGCAATATTAATGCAATATCAGGGGTTTTAAATTCAATTCTATAGAATGTGAAGGATGTTTCTATTTGTTTTCATAGTCATAAATTGTACACTGAAGATGGTATTTAATTTTGTTGTATGAGGCGCAATGACAATAAAGAAAACTAAAGTAAACTCTCAGCTTGCCTGCTCTGTTGTGGCCACGAGCAAGCAGAAGAACTGGGCCAGAGGCCATGTGGGGTCCTGTTGGATGGGGCTGTTGGAAGCGCCACCACAAGGCAAGGCATGTATTGAACCGTGGGGGTCTGCCTATGGGACCCGGAGGTAAGCTGGTGCGGGGCGCGTGGGGCAGCTCCACCTCCCCCTGCCTCGCAGCTGGCAAACTGTGAGGCCTCCTGCCCTGCTGCAGCTGTGAGCAAGAGAGAAGAAGTGGGCCTCCCGTACATTGGGGGGAAAAAAGACATCCCCCCAAAATAGTCCCTAGTGCCGTGATTGCCAACCTATGGCACACGTGCCACAGGTGGCATGCAGAGCCATTTGTGCCGGCACACGAGGTGCAGGCAAACTTACCTCACTGTATATCCGCGTACTTCACAGCTGATTTTCGGTGGATTTGAGGCCTTTTTTGGCCTCCAGAGGCTTGAGGAAGGCTTCTGCAGGCCGAAAATTAGGCCCATTTTGTCACTTCCTGTTTTTCCGGAAATACCAGACGTGACAAAACAGGCCTAGTTTTTGGCCTGCAAAGCCTGCAGAAACTTTCCTCAAGCCTCTGGGAGGCCAAAAAAGGCCTCAAACCCACCAAAAATCACCTGAGGCAGTGTAGGTAAGGAGGCGGGGGGGTAGGTTGGGATTGCGTGCACATGCGTAGGGGGTGTGGAGAGACGCATTGCCTTCTGGTGCTGGCACACGAGCGCAAGCATGCAAGCGCGCACATAGCTTTTGGCACAGGAGCCCAAAAAGGTTAGCCACCACTGCCCTAGTGCTTATTTTGGAGCCTCCAAAAATATAAGACAGGGTCTTATTTTGGGGGAAACACAATAGGAGTTACCTGTGAACAGAGGAAAAATTGTTTGCACTTATTTTGGGGCTTTGAGAAGTCGTACAGCTCTTTTTAAATTGATAGATACTTCAACAACTTAATTCTACTTCACATACAGATAGTCCTCAACTTACGAACACATTTGGGACCAGAATTTCCACTGCTAAACAAGGCAGTTAGGATAAATGAGCCGGACCCAAATTTTTGACCTTTTCTGCCAACATTATTAAGCAAATCACATTTAAGTGAATCATGCAGTCATGAAGTGAATCCGGCTTCCCTCGTTGACTCTGCTTGTTGGAACCCGGGCCGGGCAGGTCGCAAATGGTAACTTATGAGACCTCAGGATTCTTCAACCATCACATAATGTATGCTAGTCGCTGGGCACCTAAATTTGGATCACATGACTGTGGGGAACGCTGCGACGGTTATTAAGGGCAAGGACTGGTCGCAAGTCATTTTTTTCATTGCGCCGCTAAACGAATGGCTCCCAAGTCGAGGACTACCTGTAAATGAACAGTTCTAAGTTGAGGGCTTCGTGTTTCAAACCTGCTGCCAGCAACCTGTTTCTCTGTTCTACCCACCAAGTTCTTCTTTTATGGGGAGGTTTGTCCTGCATGTACGATTCTGCCATCAGTCGTTTCCAGGGCTGGGCTGCTGGGGGTTCGCAGGGGTTCGGTAGAGCCCCTAGCTAAGATTCTGCGCAGTTCGGAGAACCGCCCCCCCCAAATCCCATTCCTGGCTGGCCCTGCCCACCCTGCCCCTCCCCTCCCCTCCCAGGAGCCCCCACATGACCCATTTTGGATGCAGGTAAGTGCAGGAGGCCTGGAGAGGGCAAAAAACGGGCCTCCTGGAAGTTTGGGAAGGCCAGAAATGGGCTCATTTCGGGCTTCTAGAGAGCCTCCGGAGCCTGGGGAGGCTGTTTCCGCCAGCGATGGGATTCAAATTTTTTTACTACTGGTTCTGTGGACGTGGCTTTGGTGGGCGTGGTGTTGCTTGGTGGGCGTGGCAGGGGAAGGATAGTGCAAAATCCCCATTCCCTCCCCACCCCACCTAACCTGCTTTCCAGCTCTGTTCTCCTGTGCAGGGCAACCAAAGAAGGCCCAGCCGATCAGTTGGGACTCATCGGGAGGCAGAGAAGAGATGGGGGCGGGGCCAGTCAGAGGTGGGATTTGTTGGTTCTCCGAACTACTCGAAATTTCCGCTACTGGTTCTCCAGAACTGGTCAGAACCTGCTGAATACCATCTCTGGTTTTCGCCCTCTCGGAGCTTGAGGAAAGCCTCCGGAGCCCGGGGAGGGCAAACCCCGCCTCTGCCATAATGCAGGAGGCCGAATAGGCCACGCCCACCATGGCGACGCCCACCCAGCAGCCAGGCCGAGAACCCATTGCTGACCTTTTTGAAGCCCACCCCTGGTTGTTTCCCTACTTTGGCCCTATTATGATTGATAGGTGAACGCACGCGATTGCCATTCACTCTTGCCCGTACGTGCACGCCTACATTCAGCCACCTCCGCTGAGCACACGGGTGAACAAGCTGAGCCTCCTGGTTACTTCTGCCACTCCTCTGCGGCAGACACCGGCAGGCGATGGGAGGGAACGTTGGGCTGCTTCGGTTCTTCTGATGGAGGCCGGGACAGAAGGAACGAGTAATGGTAGCCCTTGATGTAATCTTCCTGAGAAGGGAGGTCCATGGGGACATTGACGTTGCAGAGGTTGGGACGCACAGATGTGGAGATTTGGGGGACAGCTGAGGAACAGCTGGCTGTGGGCGAGGCCCGCTCCGACTTCACACTGATTTGGGTGTGCAAGGAAGGGGAGGCGGGAACTACAGAAGCCTGGTCACAAATCCGGCTTGCTGTTCTGTAAGGAAAAAAAGAAATACATTATGTGTACAGGGGGCAACACAGCTTACAAGCGCAACTGGGAGCAGAATTACGTCGTCATAATTTGAGGCAGATCCAAATTTATAACCATTTTTAAGATGGTTGCTAAGAGAAACATTTGGGTTGTTAAGCAAATTTGTGGTTGTTCTGTGAATGCCACGGTCTTAAGTATGAACCCATTTATAGTCAAATTGTAGCCCTGGTCAAAAGGGCCCACCAGAGATTATACGACCTGAGACTTCTCAGAAAACAACTGAATGAAAAACTGCTGGTGACCTTCTACCGCTGCACCACAGAGAACATTTTAACATTCTACACCTCTGTATGGTCTGCCAATTGCACAATGGCAGATAGGAAAGTACTCCAGAGGGTTAATGTCATTGCCCAGAGGATCATTGGTTGCCCTCTCCCCTCTTTGGAAGAGCTTTATAGCTCCCGCTGCCTTGAGAAAGCTCAAAACATTCTCAAAGATCCATCTCATCCTGGGAACCCTTTTTTTGAACTATTACCATCTGGCAGACTGTACAGAATAATAAAAACAAGGACAAATAGGATGAAAAACCCCTTCTATCCCAGGGCAGTAACTCTATTGAATTCTACTGTATGTACACTGAAGATGGTATTTAATTTCATTGTACGATGTGCAATGACAATAAATTAAACTAAACTAAACTAAATTCTTCCAAATTGACCATTTGCCGAAAAGCAGCAAAAAAAAAAAGGCTCACAAATCATGATTATGTGACTGCAGGTCATAAGCACAAGATAGTTGCCAAGCACCCAGTCTGATCATGTGATCACATGAGGACGCAAGGGTTATAAGTGCAAGGACTGGTCGTAAGTGTGAGGACCAAATTTTTTCCAGCACCATTGTATCATTGAATGGTCACTAAACAGATGGACATAAGTCAAGAACTACTTGTATAAAACTTCTGAGAAATCAGTTTATATTCTGAATTTTCCGGGAAAAGATGCACTTCTCTCTGAAAGCATGAGATGAATCAAGCTATTCTAAGTGAATTATCTCTAAAAAAAACCCACACCCCTTCACACAAATCGTTGTTCCTTTATTAATGTCAAATCCAATGGTTGACCAGAATCCAAAAATCAGTTTTTTAAGTTTTGCATCGCAATCCGATTCCAGCTTTTTTGGAAGTAGGAATTGCTACACTGTGGATACTGAATGTGGTCACAAGATGGCAGCAAAATCGTGCTAATGATTGTGTTCATCTGGCTTTGCATCAAATTTATTGGAGAAATAAGAATTTCAGAATTTCTCATGGCACACACAACTTCACATGCCTTTAGCCTCAAGAGGTGTCCAAGATTCTCATCTAAGCCTTAGTAAGGCCACACCTAGAGTACTGCCTTCAGTTTTGGTCACCACACTATAAAAAGATGTTGAGACTCCAGAAAAAGTGCAGAGAAGAGCAGCCAGGATGATGAGGGGACTGGAGGCTAAAACATATGAAGAACGGTTACAGGAACTGGGCTTGGCTAGTCTAGTAAAGAGAAGGACCAGGGGGAGACATGATAGCAGTGCTCTAATATTTGAGGGGCTGCCACAGAGAGGAGGGGGTCACGCTATTTTCCAAATCACCTGAACGCCAGACAAGGTATAAAGGGTGCAGTCATTCAGCCAAAATTGAGTCTATCTAACAGTAATACCATCTAGCACAGGGGTGTCAAACTGGAGGCCCACTGTCCGGATGCGTCACATGCTGGCCACGTCCACCCCAGTTTAGCGAAGGGGGGGGAAAGTTGCGATGTCACGTGATAATATGACACTGCAAGTTTGACACCCCTGATCTAGGCCAATCTTCCTTCCTTCCTCTTCCTTCCTTCCTTCCTTCCTCCCTCCCTCCCTCCCTCCCTCCCTCATTCTTTCCTCCCTCCCTCCCTCCTCTCTTTCCTTCCTTCTTTCCTCCCTCTCTCCCTCCTCCTTTCCTTCCTTCCTTCTTTCCTCCCTCCCTCCTCCTTTCCTTTCTTCTTTCCTTCCTCCCTCTCTCCTCCTTTCCTTCCTTCCTCCTTCCTTCTTTCCTCCCTCCCTTTCCTTCCTTCCTCCTTTCCTCCCTCCCTCCTCCTTTCCTTCCTTCCTCCTTCCTTCTTTCCTCCCTCCCTCCTTTCCTTCCTTCCTTCTCTCCTTCCTCCCTCCCTCTCTCCCTCCTTCTTTCTTTCCTCCCTCCCTCCCTCCCTTCCTTCCTTTCTTCCCAGCTCAGTCCTTCAGCTTGGGCTCCCAACCAACCCCAGCTCATCCCGGCAGCCTCAGGGAAACTGAGGCAGGGGCTGCCCTTTCCTCAGCGCCCGCTCCTTTTAACTGCTTGACTATTGCTGGGCTAAAGGAGTTTTCTCACTACTAATAGCAGGAGCTTATTAGGAAGCTGCTCCTGGGGCTCGGATAGGAGAATCCCGGGGGGAGAGGGATGTCCACTGGCTGAGGCGCTCCCCGCCACCGCGCCAGAAGGAAGCCACCATCTGCCGCTATTGTGTGGTCAGGAAAAAAAAACAACCTGCCTCGAATCTGTCATTGAAGGCAACCAGAACACACATACAGCATAGCCCCTATCTACTAAGTTGACCTGTACCATGATGAGCTGTTTATCTGCTAAGGATAAGATTGAAAATGCAGATGGTTGAATTTAGCCAAGCAATTGCGTATCTATCAGTGGTGGGATGCTGCTGGTGTAACAACTGGTTCACTAATCGTGTGCTTTGCACATACGTACGCCAGACCTGCGCTACACACGCGTGTGCAGCTTTCAAAATTACTTACCTTCAATGTTACTTTGGGGAAGTAACAGATAACAGATAAACTGAGTTGGAAGGGACCTTGTAGCTCATCTAATCCAACCCCCCACCCCGCCCAAGCGGGAGACCCTACACTATTTCTGACAGATGAAAGTCCAATCTCTTCTTGAAAGTCTCAAGTGATGGAGCTCCCACAACTTCCAAGGGCAACTTCTGTTCCATGGGTTGATTGTTCTCACTGTCAGAAAGTTTCTCTTTATTTCCAGGTTGAATCTCTCCTTGTTCAGTTCCCATCCATTTATTCCTTGTCTGGCCTTCAGGTGTCTTGGAAAACAGCTTGTCCCCCTCCTCTCTGTGGCAGCCCCTCAGATATTGGAAGACTGCTATCATGTCTCCCCTGGTCCTTCTCTTCACTAGACTAGCCATGCCCAGTTCCTGTAACCGTTCTTCCTTTGCTCCAGTCCCCTAATCATCCTGGTTGCTCTTCTATGCACGTTTTCTAGAGCTGTGGTAGTTAACCTTTTGGGGCTCCTGTGCCAAAAATTGTGCATGTGATTGCACACTCGTGCTTGTGTGCCAGCAACCAGAAGGCAATGTGTGCCCCACCCCCACGCCCGCTACACATGCGTGCGCAATCCCACCCCCACCAACCGCAACCCCCTTACCTGCACTGCACCTCATAGCTGATTTTCGGCCGGTTTGAGGCCTTTTTCGGCCTCCCAAAGGCTTGAGGAAGGCTTCTTCAGGCTTCTGCTAGCTTTGTAGGCCGAAATATAGCCCCGCTTCGTCACTTCTGGTATTTTTGGAAAAACAGGAAGTGATGAAACGGAGCTAGATTTCAGCCTACAAAGCTTGTAGAAGTCTGAAGAAGCCTTCCTCAAGCCTTTGGGAGGCCGAAAAAGGCCTCAAACTGGCCGAAAATCAGCTGTGAGGCGAGCACATGCGCAGTGAGGAAAGTTTGCCTGCCGCTCGCCTGCTGGCACATATGGCTCTGCGTGCCACCTGTGGCATGCGTGCCATAGGTTCGCTATCACGGTTTGAGTCTCAACATCTTTTTTTATAGTGTGGTGACCAAAACTGGAGGCAGTACTCTCGGTGTGGTCTTACTAAGGCTTTATAGATTGGTATTAGTACCACACTTGATCTCGATTGTATCCCTCTGTTAATGCAACTTAGGACTGCATTAGTAACACAGCTGAGGCGTGGCAATCCGCTCTGCAGCGTGAATCAGCTGAGCAGATATAGAGGAGTACAGCGCAAGGGGCTGAACCAGCAGAATCCCACCCCTGCTATCTACTAACCATACAGGCCCAAACATGGGGCAGTTTTGCAACTTAACTCCGTGCATGGTTGTAATACAAGATGGCGCAGACTGCTGCCCACCCCCCGCCCTTTCCCCCATCCACAAGCGTTACTGGTTTGGTTTTAGGTGGATCGCAGGGCTGTAAAATTTGTTCTGAGAGATACCCAGAACGACAGCTGATACCCATGAATTCACACCACAGCCAAACCCAGGTTCAGAAACCAAACAGGCTGACATGTCAGTGGAGCATAGGTTGCACGGACTCAGGCCCAAAGGGCTTTCCATGCAGTTGTTGGGTCACCCTTTGCAACCTGCCAATTCTTACCCCGGCATTGGATATTCTCGGTGTTGCCAAGCCGCCGTGGTGTTTCCTTGGAAGCCAAAGGGGTGCGGGGCGCTTTCCCCCAAAGTATATTCTGAAAGTCAAACAATGGGAAAAAAAACAAGAAGGCAAGGAAGCTTAAATGATACAACAATAAACCAGATTTGACAGCTCCATTGAAGAGGTTCATTGTCTTTATAACATGCTTGGAAGTTCTCACAACTTTAGGTAGTCCTCGAATTATGACCATTCGTTGAATGATCGTTCATAGTTTTGACGGCGCTTAAAAATGTATGACCAGTCTTCACACTTATGACAGCATTCCCGTGGTCACATGATCAAAATTTGGGCTCTTAGCAACCGGCATATTTTTATGACAGCATCCTGGGATCATCTGATTGTCATTTGTGACCCTTTCAGGGGGTTTCCGACAAGCAAAATCAATGAAGAAGCTAGATTCATTTAACGACCGCATGATCCACTTAATGCTTCATTTCATGACCCACATCAACAAAAGTTAAAAAAACAACCGGGTGCAGGTCATGTAACAACTGCGTCGCTTAGTGATGGAAGATGTTTTGGTCCCAATTGTGGTCGTAAGTAGAGGACTACCTGAAAACAAATATCTCTCACTGTAAATCCAAACTTCCTGCTATAAATAGAGTTAGAACACTGCATTATAGGACTTGGAGATCTTCTGAGGCCAGTGTTTTTCAATCTTGGCCACTTGTAAGACACGTGGACTTCAACTCCCAGAATTCTCCAGCCAGCAATGTGGCTGGGGAATTCTGCGAGTTGGAAGTCCAACGTATGTTAAGAGTGGCCAAAGGTTGAGAAAAACTGGTCTAAGATCAATCTCTTGTCCTGGACAGATGGAGAGAGCCAAGGAGCTGATTTTGGAAAAGCAAAATAACAATTGAATAAATTCTAAGACGCAGAGAAAGCGGAAGGAGCTTGTTTCCTGATCTGGCCCTACCTCAAAAGGATCTTTACACCATCCCAGACAAATGGTTCTTCAACCTTGACTTGAAAACCTCCAGTGATGGAGCCCCCAGAAAACAAGAAGCTGCTTACACAGTTACCAGTGAGCCGTGGTGGTGCAGTGCTTAGATTGCAACATTGCAGGCTAATTCCGCTGCCTGACGACTGCCAGCAGTTCGAATCCCACCAGGCTCAAGGTTGACTCAGCCTTCCAGCCTCCCAAGGTCAGTCAAATGAGGACCCCAGATTGTTGGTGCCAATATGCTGTCAGGGCTCCGATAGTTACCCCCATTTAAATCGTGAGTTTCGAGCCAAACTTCCAAAACTTAAAAAGGATTTATTGGGAGTTAACATGCCGGCACTGCCTGGGTGTAGCCGACTCTGTAACATATAATTCATTGTCACTCTTGACCCTGGTTTTCCTTCCATCCCCTGAGTGTATTGTAATTCATATTCTCCAATGGAACACATCCATAGTCAAGAGTCATCAATCATACTCTCCAGTTAGAATTTTGCGGCAGAAACTTCGGTTGCCTGGAAACTATCTATGAAAACTATTTCTGGAATGTACTTTCAGTTTCCAAGCTGCCGCACTGCTCCCCCCTTCCTTCCTGTTGGCAACTCTAAAAGACCAGAGAAATATTTTATGAGTTGACACTGACTCTATAAACTGCTTAGAGAGAGCTGTAAAGCACTGTGAAGCAGTATATAAGTTTAAGTGCTACTGCTGTTGCTATTGCTTACCAGGGTTAGGAAATTTTTCAAAAGACTTAGAAACTTAAGCAAACATAGTTGCCAGAAGATCACTAGAATTAGCCTTGGACATGGCGAGATAAGGTTCTGTCGGGCTCCGAGTTCACTCGGAGCCCATCAGCTTCGAATATGCCTTGCAGCAAGTCAGCTGGCCATGTCACCTTATCTCTGCTGCTGCTGGATCTGTATTTCTGCTTGTGTGCTGGCCGATGGCTTGGGAATGACTCAGCAGAGCTGAGGATGGATTCTGAAACAACTGCGGGGCTGCTGGAAATGGCTCGTCTTGTATTGATGTGGTGCATATTATTAAAGGGGGTTGGGGCACATATAGGTGGTAATTAAGCCTTAGATTAAAACATGGTGAAGGTAGCACCAGGTGGGGATCAGTTAGTGAGAGTTGGAATAGGGTAGGGATGTAGACATGTTATAGGGTTAATAGCATTTAGGGATAATGGGTTAGGCGTGGCCAGAATTAGAACTGCGTATAGGCCTGGGTGTGGTGGGGTGTTGTTAGGAATATAAGTCACCTAATAGGCATTTGGGTTAGAATATATAAACCAGGAAAGACATTTTAATACTGTCTCTTTAAGAGCATGCTAAAAACTGCAATTGGGTGTGGTTACTCAAATGGCCATAAGATGGAGCCAGAGACCTGGATTGTTTTAGTCTTAGTCTGAGTCTCAGAAGAGAGTGTGAGTGTATCTCTGTTTCCTTCTGTTGGAAAGTATTGCCGTTGCTCCATTTCTTCTAATTGACTGATATTACCGGATTTAATGTAAGTCTAATACTGAACTGTTTTTGATACTGGAATTTGATATTTGGATTATCCCTGGATGAAAACTGTCTGATTTTACCTGTGAATGAACTGAATTGGACTGCCTATTTTGGACTTTGCTTAACGTTTCTGGAAGTAAAAACCTACATTTACTGTACAGTGTATCTGTGTGCTGTATGTGTATTATTCAAACACTCCTCTCAAACACGTCGCCCTGTATGCGCTCGTTCTCCTAATGGGGAATTACCTCAACAGGTGTGTCTCATGATAACAGTAATAAAAGGAAAGGGAGCAAACTCAAACCCAACTCTAACCTTGCTTGGCTTTTAGCCTTTCTTGTCAGAGAAGAGACTTTGTTGTTTGCTGAGCTAATGAATAAATCACCATTGCATGACAAAGGAGCTGGAGTTTGTATTCATTTCAGGACAAATCTTCAATACTCAAGGACTGGCTGAGAGGTTCTTTATTCACACCTAGAACCCTGTGTGGAGCATACCTGATGGGGTGGAGGAGAGGAAGGGGTATCCTGGTAGCCCTCGTCCAGGTAGACCTCCAGCGGGCAATACGGGACTCAGATTCTGAAGCCCAGGATACAACGGGTACTGTGGGAAAAGAGAATCAGATTGAAATCACCTCCTGTAATGTTTTTCATCTACTGACTAACCCATCAAATGTTTTTTTTTCAATAGAGGACAGCATCCAGGGGTGGGCTGCTCAGGGTTCTCTGGGGTTCGGGAGAGCCCCTAGCTATGATTCTGTACAGTTTGGAGAACCCCCAAATCCCTCTCCTGGCTGGCCCTGCCCTGTCCTGCCTACCCCTCCCCTCACAGGAGTCCCCAGGCGGTCTGTTTTGGATCCAGGAAAGTGCAGAATCGTAGCTAGGGGCTCTCCCGAACCCCAGCGAACCCTGAGCAGCCCACCCCTGGATGCTGAGAGAGAAAGAGAGAGAGAGACGGTGCCTGAGCCATCCGTCAGTCCTCAGGTCTGGAGATGGCTGATGAGGAAGAGGAGGAACAGCTGGGTCCAGTGCCTGACGTGTAGATGCGCAGAAAGCAGAGGAGAGGAGAGCAGTGGAAATCCATGGGCCAGTCCTTGGGAAGGAAGAGCACTGCTACTAGCGAAGCCCAACCCTAGCTCTGGGGATAAAAGGCAGGAGGCGGAGATGAATAGATGTGGCAGACAACTATTCATCACCCTGCTGGATGGACTTGTTAGCCTGTGGTGAGAGAGAAACTTTTAGCTGGGGCTGCTGGCGCTCTTAATAAAGGAATCTTTGAGTTAATGTCAGAGGCTCTGTCGTGATCGGGGAGCTGGATGAGAACACAGTCCTTGACTTATGACTGTAATTGTGTCATGCCCTTGTTGGAGTCTGTGAAGCGGTATAAAAGTCTAAGTGCTATTGCTATACATATCTTTCCCTCCCTCTCGCATTCTCTCTCTCTCTCTCTCAAACACACACACACTATCCAATGAAATTCTGCCAACTGCCAGCAGTTCATTTCTGACCAGCTCAAGGCTGATTCAGCCTTCTATCATCCGAGGTCAGTAAAACAAAGACCTAGATTGTTGGGGGCAATATATGCTGACTCTGTAAACCGCATAGAGAAGGCTCTAAAAATCAATGAAGCGGTATAGAAGTCTAAGTGCTATTGCCATCTACTCCCCCCCCACCCAAAAGAAAAACAACAACAGATGGATATTGTTAAGTTACTCACTGTGGATGCTAGATTGTTCCTGCTTGCCGAAA
>NW_020770262.1:0-26747 GCF_900518735.1 Pseudonaja textilis
GTGAAGCCCAACACAATGCCGGAACCATTCAACCGCCTGCCGCAGCAGAGATCTGGCTGGGTCAGGAGCTGCCTGACAGCTATGATCTTATTTTGGGACCAAGGTTTCGAGATGACTTTTCGGCGACACTTTGTGTTGTAAACAGACATGGACTCGGGGGGAGGGGGGAGGCGGGAAGAGCATACAGCTGTTGATGATGTTGGATTGCTCACGTGAAAGAAGGTTAGCTGTGATTAGTAATGTGGGATGGAGGCCTGGGGGATTAGTTGAGCGGGCGGATGTTAGGTTAATTAGGAGGGGAGGGACATGCAAATAAAAGGTGCTGAGAGGCAGTTGCTCAAAGTGCTGGCTTTACACGAGATCACCATTGTTGCCTGTTTGGAGGGAACGTATTACAATAAACTATTATCTTCTTGAATGGGAGTAACAAAGTTGATCAGAAGAGGTCTCGCCTGTCCAAGGAGAGCTGACAAAAAGCCAGCGTTGCACGATGTGCTTCTTTTTGGAGTGAAGAGGATTTCAAGAGGGTTTATTTGGCGACTATGGCAGAAGGTACAGCTCCAGAGTGGATGGTGGAAGAGGAGGCTGAGGTGGCTGAGGAAGCAGGGGAGGAGCTAAAGGCTACTGTAGAGGAGGAGGAACCCGTGCCACTGGCCGCTCCACTGGGGGTAAAGCCTAAAATAGCCAAGGGACAAAGAGAAATGCGCTTAAGTGAACCCATCCACATGTGGAAAGAGGACAAGGACGCTTTGGGGGAAAAGGAGCCTCAGCGGCATGAGGTTACGCTTAAGTAGAGACCCTTTATTTACACCAATCCCAATGGGGCTCCAAGAACCTGAGGTTGGAAGGAGATCGGACCGGTCAGAGTTGCCTTCTTGGAGGCCGGAAGAGATGCAGGATTTTGAGGAGAAGAGATATTCAAGGCAACCCTGTTCCTTGGAGCAATGAGATATGGGTTCTGGGGCTCATTGGGAAATACCATCACAAGGGAGGTGGGGACCCCCCCCTTGACTGCAACTTTTGATGGGTCTGCAAATAAAAGTGATGTGATAAATTAGCAATACTAATAAGATCAGTAGGCTATATTGGCGTTTCCCACGGACAGTTGCAATAGGTTCCAAAACCTACTGGATTTTGCTTGCTCAGCCCTGCTCTATATTATTTGGATGGAAGACCACCAGGAAATCCAAGAAATGGAAAGTCTTGTCCCACCCCCCCCCCAAAAAAATACCAGTAAATCTCAACTTACTGGCGGAGAAGTTGTTACAGGCACAGTTATATGTCAAGCTGTCTAAATGTGAGTTCCACTGTAATCAGTTAGATTATTTAGGATATAGAATTTCTGGCAAAGGGATAGAAATGGACCCTCACAAAGTAAAATCGGTAATAGAATGGCAAGCCCTAACTACTCAGGAGCAATTACAGAGTTTAGGTTTTGCAAATTTCTCTTGCCAATTTAGTCCATCATTCGCAATGATTGCATTACCCCTGACAGAACTCTTAAAAACAAAACAATTACCACAGACCAAACGTAAACCAGGTCAGTCCCATTGAGTGGTCAGAGAAATGCCAACAAGCTTTTGAGGATTTAAAACAATTATTCGCCCCGGAGCCAGTATTGAAACATCCCGATCCTGATCTGCCTTTTGTGGTTCAAGCTGATGCTGGTCATCTAGCAATAGATGGTGCTATTGAGTGGTGCTATTGCAACAGAATGAAAAGGGGGCACTGCAGCCGTGTGCCTATACATTTAAGAAATTCAGTTCTACCGAACAAAATTGGGCTATATGGGAGAAGGAGGCATTCGTGGTCCATTGGACTTTGGCGGATGGATGTGATCAAGGGAGCCCAAGTCCCTTTTGAAGCGTGGACTAACCACAGCACACAGGACACACCCCTTTTAAGGTTGTATATGGAATGGATTTTGCCGATGTACCCGAATTACCTGAGATGATGGACAACCCTACCACTGCTACCACCTGGTCTATGAAGATCACAGAAACTTGGAGAAACGTATATGAAGCTATACGTAAGGCATTTAAAGCTTATAAGACACATACCGATAAGAAACGGAGTGATCACCCACCATTTCAAATAGGAGATTTAGTATATCTGTCCGCCAAATATCTGAAGTTGGGTGTCCCATGTAAAATGTTGGGCCCCAAATATATAGGACCTTTTACCATAAGTTGGGTGATTAATTCTGTTATGGTACAGTTGAGCTTGCTACCACAGTTCAGGAAGGTTCACCCAGTACTCCATATTAGTCTCATTAAACCTGGAAGACGTAATCCCAATGGATTGGTTACCTGGTCCAGTGAAGGCAGATCATTATGAGATAGAGTCTATTCTTGATTCACGGATATATAGAGGAGGTCTACAATATTTAGTAAAGTGGAAGGGATATCCTTTAGGTGAGGCATCGTGGGTTGGCCACATCGATGTTAATGTACCACGTCTTTAATGGAGGTTCCATAAACGCTACCCTGAGAAACCCAAGGGGGGGGGAACATGAACCACCATGGTGATAGTTATTCCCTTTTTATTACTTTACGGGCAGATCTCTGGTAGAGGGGGCCACCTGTCAGGCTCTGAGTCCACTCGGAGCCCGTCAGCTCCGAATATGCCTCGCGGCAAGTCAGCTGGCCATGACACCTTATCTCTGCTGCTGCCGGATCTGTATTTCTGCTTGTGCACTGGCCGATGGCTTTGGAATGACTCAGCAGAGCTGAGGATGGATTCTGCAACAACTGCGGGTTTACAGGATGGATTCTGCAACAACTGCGGGGCTGCTGGAACGGGCTCTTTTCATGTATTGATGTGGTGCATATTGTTAAAGCGGGTTGGGGCTCATAGAGGTGGTAATTAAGCCCTAGGTTAAAACATGGTGGGTATCAGTTGGTGAGGGTCGGAATAGGATAGGGATAGACACATGTTCTAGGGTTAATAGCATTTAGGGATAATGGGTTAGGCGTGGCCAGAACTAGAACTGTGTAAAGACCTGGGTGTGGTGTGGTGTGGTGTGCCTCATGATAATGGAAATAAAAGGAAAGGGAGCAAACTCAAACCCAGATCTAACCTTGCCTGGCTTTTAGCCTTTCTTGTCAGATAAGAATATTTGCTGAGCTAATGAATAAACCACCATTACACTACAAAGTAGCTGGAGTTTGTATTCATTTCAGGACCATTCTTCAATACTCAAGGACTGGCTGAGAAGTTGTTACAGGCACAGTTATACGGCTAAAAACTGGACTGGCTGAGAACGACTGGTTGTTTACTGACCCATGGAATGTCCGGCTATTTCTTTTTACATCTTGGGTCAATGATTTTATTCTGCTCGTATTGTGATTTAATTGGGTGCCTATTGGTATTCGACCATTTAAGTGTTTTGACGTTGTAATCTGCCCAGTTGGAAATCAGATGGGTGGCAAAAAAATCTCACACTAAATAAATTAATAAAAGCTACAAGCTGCAGAAATCCTGCGAACGTTGCCTGCCCTCATCTCCTCATAGCTGTAGTTATTATTGAACTGATTAAAAAAAAAAAAAAAAACAACGCACAGAGGTGCGTCCATTTCAAACATGGGCTCGCCTTACAAATAATAATTTCTTCACAAATCCCGTTCTTGAGAATAGTGGAGTTTCAAGGTAACTGATATCACTCCATCGAAATTCATTTTAAAGGTCTGACGGACAGTTTAATTTATGTTTATATGGTTAATCTTGACATTGCCTGCCGTCATCTGCTCACAGCCATGTAGGTGTTACTGAATGGCATTCGCAAAAAAATAAAAATAAAAATGCACCAGTGTCATGTCAGACATGAAGTAGCCTTATAAATAATTCTTAATAAATCCCATTCTTGGGAATTTAGGAGTTCAGAAGTAACCAATATCTCTTCCTCAGAATTCATTCTGCAATGTTTAAAAAGCCTGATGGACAGTTTAATTTGGGTTTATATGCTTAATCTTCGCATTGCCTGCCGTAATCCCCTCATAGCCACGGAGGGGTTATTGAATTGCATTTCAAAAAAATATATATATATACACACAAGGGGCTGGGCCCCACATCCCACTGCTGAGGTAAAAGTTGAGGCCCCCACGGCTTTGGGGTGCTCTGCCTGCCCCCCGTCCCTTCTGACTCTCGTCTGTGAGGAAAACGGGCCAGGGTGGGAGAAGGTGTTGTGGTCCGCCAGTGACTAGCAGAGCTGGCAGCAGAGTTGGACAGCAGTGAGGAGGTTGGGGAGGAATGTGGACCATTCCTGGAGGTGGAGGAAGGTCCAGAAGAGGGCTCTGCGTCAGAGATGGGGCCAGGCTGGCACTCATCACCAGCAAGGGAGCTAATTAGTATACCTTTGCTGTCGGTCCTACCAGAGGCAGGGCTGCCATTCCGGGGGGTTGACAGTCATCCGGGACCTCACAGCATTGACGATGAAGTGATATTGAAGGCTGGTGATGTGGGGGAGGGGACATACTACGCTTGCCCAGCAACCAGCTGAGAGGTGCTGATGGAATCTGGAGACCGGGGAAGATGCTGTGCATGAGCGAACAACAACTGAGAGGTGCAGGTTTCGAATCATCTGGGAAGTGGTGCTCTCCTTGTATGGAGCATGAATATTATAGGGTGTGGTGGAGGCAGTGGTGTTGCACAGCCGTATTGGTGGTGGGGAACACTCAGCAGGCAGCTGAGTGCCAAATAGAAGATAATAAAGAAACCAGAGGGGGGTGGGGGAGAATCCCCAAACATTAACCAAAAGGGAGGAGAAAACCCTCCGGCAAAACAACAACAACAAACTGAACACCCCCCACCAACACCAATAGGCCCCAAAATAAACCAACACTACTTACTGGCAGACGACTTCGGCAGAAGGGAACCGACAGAGGAGGCCTTTCCGGGAATAAACAGCCAAGCCAGCTCAACCAGCCTAGAAAGACCAGGCAGGGGCGGCAGAGCTGCCGCCTCGACCGACCCAGGTAGACCAGGTGGGAGCGGCAGCAGCAGGCCTGACTCACCCTTCCAGGAGGTTCCACCGAGGAGGACGGGGAGAAACAGCGATCCCGTCCGAACCAGCTGAAGGCAACAACACAACTGAGCTGCACAGGTCAAGTAGGAACACGAAGAGCCCCGCCTACTTACGGGACTATGTTACGTAGGTTGGACTGAACCAAGAAGGGAGGGGTGTTCCATACTAACATACTTGAAATACCCTCTTCTGATTAGCCAACAGACACTGAACGATGATTGGATAAAATACCCTATTACAATTGGTTCGCTAAGAATCGCCCGCGATCGGCACAGCCGATCGCGGGAGATTCAAAGAACTGTCATTGGTTGCGAGCTGCGGGAAATCCCTATAAAAAGGGGCTGCCGCGGCTCCAAGATCTTGAACAGAACTTAACAAAAAAATAAAGAGCCGAAAAGTCACACTGGTCTCGAGTCTCTTTTCCCGCGATTGAACAGCCGGGACTTAGAATTGATTTAGTGCTTTTTGGGGAGGCCTAGTAGGACATAACAGAAGGTGGAGGAATGGAGTGGAAGAAAAGGCCACCACCAGAGGGCGCAGTGGTTGGGCTGTGGTGCTGCCCTCTGCTGACTGGATGAGGCTCATGCAAAAGCCTTGGCATAATTACGACCAACATTGCCGAACCCAACAGAGAGGATTTTTATCAATCACGTGGGGATCTCACTGGACTGAACCAAACAGAATCAACAATGAATCCGAGATTGAAAAGGGTAAGCTGTCCACGCAGGAAGTCCTAGCCTGGTTTGAAAAGCCAATACATGGAGAGGGTGATTATGTGGAAGAGAAATACCTTGAAGATACAACTTGCCTCTCTCCTCCCAAATGCCACTCCAGCGGGGGAAGAAAGCCTTTCCAAGGGACAGCCGATTTCTTGGCATTTTCTTTCGGGTCAAATTATTTTAATCTTCCAGGCAAGCTTCCAAAAATGGGACAAAACTTCTCCCTTGACTCGAGGGCCATCCTGAACTGGATCAAAGTGGAATATGAGAAGGCCAGAATCTTGATGGCTGAAAACGGGGGTTCAGCAGCAAAGATGTGAAAACAGAAGATACTACGTCTATTGCCGTAATGAAGACCTTGGTTAATATGGCTTTGCAAGCTGTTAAATACCATCGGATCAATGTCTTTGGTTATACGTATTGGTCCCTTGGGGGAATCGGAATGGCAACAGGCCTTCAACAACCGGCGAGGTTTGTTTCACATAGATTTGGATAGTGAGGAGAAGGAGTGGATCCCCAAATAACCGGCATTTTATTCTAAGCAAATCATGCAGGAGAATGGATTTCCCGCAGAAGACTCAACAAGAATTCTGAAAAACTCACTGGGATTTCTTCTGGCGCCACAGAATCAGTTATCAAGGCAGAATCCATCGCTTCCCCATCTCAGTTCTCTGACCTCAACCTCTATCTCTGGAACGTCTCTGTAGAGGGAAAATTCTACCAGGGGGAGGGAGTGAGGTTGAAAAACTGGCCGGTTCAGTGTATGGACTTCATCAGCATCAAAACAAACCTGCTATCAACAGCTACCAAAAATGAAGGTCACTCATTATAGGTTCACCTTCGATCGGTCGCTGCTCCCCCCCAGGGGCGACACCACGTCCCTGGACCACCATGTCCAATGGCATTACCGGTTTCTGATTAGTGAGATCCTCATACTCCACATGAAGCCTGTGTTCACCTGGCACTATCCCACCCAACTGCCATTATTAAGCCTGCCGGACCCTGAACTGCAACACGGCAGATGGTTGAATCAATCCACCGTCCCGGCCTTTAGAACTTATGCGGAAAAGTCTTCCAGGAATTTGGAGACCTGATTAAATTCTGGATCACCCGTAATGAGCCGCATCGGTTCAGCGACATTCACAACAGCAGCAGCAGCAGCGACACTTATCAAGCAGCTCACCATTTGTTGAGCACTAATGTCGTGGTTTGGCAGGGATATGATAAGCAATATCGGTGTTGAGTCCCAGTTGGGATCACACGTGACACATCGGCAATGTACCGTTTTCAACTGCTCGGATCGTGAGAGGTTTGCCAGATGCTTTGAACTGTGAAGAGGCGATTCCATCTGTGCGTCAGCTAGGTGGACTTGTCCAGTCACTTTGGACCGTGTGCGGTGGCGCCCTGATGATGTTAGAGGAGTGACACCTGGAGTATCCGCAATGAATTGTATACACAGCCGACGACGAGGATAGCCGGATAACCGAGAGGAGGACTACCTGACAGATGACAGCACAAGCACAAAACACTGGTGCAGGGTTGGTGGAAAGTATCACGGGTCACGGTGTGAATTGCCTGGTGGTGAAGTGGTACTAAGGGATAATGAAGTGGGATAAGTATACGGGATGCTGGCTTGTCAGGGGTAGCTCCGGATATTGCGATGGGGTTAATTCCACATATTGGTGAATGGTCAGAGTTGCATTTAAACAGACTTGTCATTGCTTCTTGTTGTCCCTGACCGCGAAAGAATAAGGACCATTTTGCTAGCCTGTAAGGACTTGCTTGGTGTTTGTTACCTCGTTGGAACAGCTGACCCAAAAGTAGCTGAGAATTTCCAGCAGGGTCAGGGGTCTCGCATTCCTCCTCTGGAATTGGGCAGAATCCACTAACCCGCATTTCACTAGCCATCTTGTAAGCGGCCAGTCGGTTCCTCCAGTTTGAAATGACCTGGATTTCAGATCCTCTGCTGAAGACGGGTGACCATCCACTGCCCATGAGAGTATATCTGAGTTAGGAAAAACTGCAAAGGCCTTTCCGCTTCATTTTTGCCTTTTTTCACGGAGGAGGAGATGAAACAGGTCAGAGGGGCTGCTTATTTCATCGCCGTGAATCATTTCACCACTCGATTTGTGGCCCACCAGTCGAAGAACGGGAGTCGGTACGAATTGGATCAGAACATACAACTCGTGCATGATTTCACCTACTAGTTTCCCCCGTTTGCTCCGCGGTGGTGCCTTGGGGGTTATGCAAAGGCCTGAACTGGATCGATTGGCATTAGGGTGATACGGATATTTATCTCACCGTTAGTGGGATCGAGGATCAATCTAGTGACAAATGATGAGCTCCGTAAATACTACATTGAAAAGGACTTGCAGGAATCTTTTAAAGTGGATTGAATCAATCCACCATCTGGGCATTTAGAACTTATGCAGACAAGTGCTTCCAGGAATTTGGAGACCTGGTTAAATTCTGGATCACCACTAATGATCCAAATCAGTCTGGGGACATTTCAAAGAGTAGCAGACAAAAATGTGGCGTTTGGCTAGAACGTGATTAGAACAGTTTCTAATCTTTTAAAATTTAAATTTCTTCCCTGCATTTGCGGCTAAAGAGGAGATGAGCTTAGACTTTAGAATGCCAGGGGAAAAATATCACTGGATAACGTTAAAAAAAATATTATATTGGCATTCTTTCTACTGCAGCAACATTTGAATAAATGTAACAGGCATCCAATTTCCAGCCGTGTTTTTTTTTTTATTACTGTGTTTTGGTGAGAATCTCCTTTTCTCGTGTGTTGATTTCTTTTCCTTTGGGAGTTTGCTTTTGCTGTTTTTCACGAGTTTTATCGTTTGCCATCTCTTTGATTTCTATGGGAAAGGATCTTAGATAATCTGTAGGCTTTTTCTCTGTATCCCATGCATGTAATTTTATCCTTCCTTCGTTGCGGAGAATAGGCTGGCTTCAGCTATTTTACTGGCTCTGTTGACAAGAGTGGGGGCTGAATCCCTGCTTGAGTTTCCACTTCTTCTTTCTTTTAGGGGAATTTTTCCTGCCCCTTTAATATTTTAGAATTTCTTTTCTTTTCCTAGGAGAGGTGTGAATCACAACTTCCAACGCTTGGAAGAAGAAACTTCCTTTTATTTATTTGTGTTTTTCTTTCTATTTTTTCACACTTCTATCCACGTTCTCTCTTTACCCCTTATTGAGGGGACCCTACCCCAAATGGGGCAAGGGAGGATGGGGGCAGGCTGGCTACGCAGAGGGGCCCAATCATTTGGTAGAGTAGAATGTTCTTTCCTTTCTTCAGAGACAGCTACCAAGAATGGAAGGACCCATCAGGCACAGCCTCTCTGCAAATGAGTACTTCAGGATGATGCCAAAGGATCCCCCACCTCCAAGCCGAAGGGGAAAGGAAACTACTGGACTGAAGATGTGGACCTCAATGGCCTGGCATTATTTTGGCCTCCTTCCCATGGGACAACCTTTGAGTAAGTGGAACGGTGTGTACAATTTGTAGACTCATTCTGTTTACTGTAGCGGTTCAAAACCCGTAACTACAGGCAGACCAAAGTAATAATTTGAATTTTGGGGAATAAGTGCATGGAATAAGAGACTCTGACAAAATATAATATCTCGTCTTAATGAAACCATGAAACAAAGCTCTCAACCTCCATGCAGCTGTTAAAATGGACTCCAGATGTTGGGATTCTGATGTCCATGTTGTAACACATCTACACGCACAGATTTCAGATCAAATTATAGAGAAATGTATATAATTATGACAAAGACAGTTCTACCCCAATGCGCAGGTTTGTGCAAATGTTATGCAGAAATGTTTTAAGAATGACTGGACCTATTATTCTACAACATGGTTTTTAGACAGTCTGAAAAAGTGGGTAGCAAAAACTAAGAATTTAGCAATAGTTTACCAAGTGCAGGCAGAGAAAGACAATTCTTGCCATTCCTAGAAAGGCTATTTAAAAGTTTTCAAACCTTTACTGGCAACCCATGGGAAGAGACAAGCATTTTAGGTGACAGACACCGTTAAAGAATCCATTAAAAACTCTATCCGTCCATCCCCAATCGTGAACATGGCCAGGTTTCCTGAGGACTATTCCCTTCGACCACTGGCTACTCAACAAAGACTTTGATCTTGGATGCAACGCAAGTGATGGGCGCCCCTCCCACAAATAACCCAGACACCTGGAACAAGCCACTCAGTTCCGTCTCAAAACAAGACTGTTGTCAGCTACCAACTTATGCATTGCTTGCACTGCTACTATGCAGTGACTGTTATGGCCCACCAGTGGCCAGCAGAACTGGCAGCAGACTGGGACAGCGAGGAGGTTGGGGAGGAAACTGGGCCAGTCCTGGAGTCTGGGGAAGGCTCGGACGAGGGCTCTGCACCGGAGGCAGAGATGGGGACAGGGCCGTCCAACAGTTATCGGCTTCCTCCGGAGTCGGAGATCAGTGGGGAAGAAGAGCAGCTGGAGCCTGTTCCCCATGTGCGCATGCACAGAGCTGCCAGGAGAAGGGAACAGCTAAGGAGCAAGGGTCGACTCGGGAGTAAAGGCACAGTGGACGGTGAATGGCCCCTCCCATCGGAAGCAAAAGGGGAGGAGCAAAAGGGGAGTGGGGTTTGCAGGTGACAATGGTTCAGCATGACGCTTGGAAGCTATTGGCCTGGCAGCTCTCCGAGCCTGATAAGGGTCTGTGATTGCAAATCACTTTTGAAAGACTGTTTGCTGGGATTTTGCTGGATGTGAATTAGAGGAATTCACATTAGCCAAAATAAAAGGGGTTTGCTCAGGAGGAGGAGGGGGTCTGCTTTGTGATTTTATGAAGCCCAGGTCAGAACCGTGACAGTCTGCCATGAACTCTGGAGAGGAGGAAGGAAGAGAGGAATGCTTGGGAAAATGAAAGTAAATGTGCTGTGTCTCCTTGAGACGCTGCTTCGGGGTCATCCAGTTGGAAGAAGGAGGGAGGTGCACACCTAACTACCCTTGGTCTACCTGTTAGGGAAACATCTTACCTGCTGAAGCCGATTGGTTACCCTGAGGGAGGGGCCAATGAGAGACAGTTAAGGGAGGGGAAAGTAGAACTTGAGGATTTGGGCCCATGAGTCTCAGTTCTGCCTTTGCAACGCTGCGGTCCATTTGGTCTCTAATAAACCAGGCTTTTCTCAACCAACGGAGACGAGGATCACTTTTCGTTAGAAACGGCAGATCTAACAGCTATCGTCTCATTGATTAAGCCATGCTCAACAAAACACAGAGTCAAGCCATCCACAAGCCTGGGAATAAGTGGCCTGCTCACCAGTTGAAACACATAGTCAGTGAGCAAACCTCCGAGTCCCAAGCCCCAAACTGGTAGAGTCTTTCACCTCTTTACCAGCAGGGGCCTTTATCCTACCCCCAACCGGTCCACCCCCCGAATGTCCCAGTTTCCAACATGAGTTCCATCACATCCAATAGACTGGACTTCCCTCCCAAAGCTCTGGGAGAGAAATCGGAAACTGACAATGGTCACATGTTATAAGGAAAATCTCTACAAAATGATCTAGGGGTGGCATCTGCCCCAGACCGGATTAGCTGAAATGTTTAAAAATATGCCCCCAACCTGTTGGACATGTAAACAACCACCTGGTACATATTATCACATGTGGTGGACCTGTATAAAGGAAAGGAAATTTTGGACTCAAATACATACGTGGCTAGTAAAAATGACCAAACAATATATAGATCTTAAGCCAGAATTGTTTTTACTAGGTATCACGCCAGAGGGCTATGACAAAGGGACAATATGTTTAATATTACTTGTTTTGACCGCAGCAAGAATTATGTGTGTGTGTTGTGACTCGGAGGTTTGAGCCTGCTCTGTTGGAAGACACAGACTTGAGCAATGAGGAAGAGGAGGATTTGGCCTTGAAGTTTGAGCCTGCTTTGCTGGAGGACACAGACTTGAGCCATGAGGAAGAGGAGGATTTGGCTCTGAGGTTTGAGCCTGCTTTGCTAGAGGATTTGGAATTGCCTTCCTCCCCAGGACCTTCCTCCCTGGTTGTGCCTCAGGTGTCGGCAGAAAATCAGGAGAGCGTAGCGGAGCCTCTGGCTGAGGATCAAACTGAGGAATGTTGGTTTGATGCGAGGCAAAGACGCAGGCATAGGCGTGAGATCCAACGCAGAAGGAAAGGACAACTCAGGGACTGAGATGAGAGACTGACACGCCCCTCAGGGAATAAAAGTGGGCGTGTTAGCTCTGGATTCTCGTCCGGGACAATTTGTTAATTTGGGATAGAAGCTTCAACAAATTCTGTGTGTGGCGTTTGCCTGTGATTTATGTTCTTGTTTTATATCGGACTTGGCAGGCAGCTTGTGGGAGACTGCCAAGGACTTCTCCAGCCAAAGGAATTTAACCCTGTCCTTACTGGTCTTGTCTGCTTGTTTATATTCCTTTGGAAACTTGGACTCTCACCTCGTGGGCACAGGTGAGACATAACATATGTGCATCAGCGGAAGAACGAAAACACCCATCAGAGGATGAGACGATAAGGAAGACAGTGTTGTCGTCCATCGGCAGCCTGTGGAGGCGGCAGCAGAATCAAAACAGTGAAGAAGAACATGGGCCGGTCCGGGAGTCTGGGGAGGACTCCGATATTAGTCCTGTGTCCAACACAGAGATGGGGCCAGGACCATCTGAGCGTTATGTGGCGATTCCGGAGCCTCCAGAATCTGACAGCAGTGAGGCAGAGAAACAGTGGGAGCTTGTTCCCAGTGATGGCTTGCACAGAGCTGTCAGAAGGCAAGAGTAGTTAAGACAAAAGGGGCGAATTGGGAGTAAGTCTTGGAGGCGATTGGCCCTCCCATAAGACATAAAGGAAGTGCAAAGGGACAGGAGCCTTTGCAGGAAGCAACGTTGTTCGCTCTGATCGGTTTGGAACCTGAAAGCTCCATGGTGAATTTTGTGCTCCGTTTGGTTTTGAAAGATTAATTGGTACTTTAGTCCTTGGCAGATTTCAAGAAAGATAAAGGTGCGTTATTATCAGACTTCTCCCGAAGGGCTTTGGCAGACTTCCATGGGACTATTTATAACTGGTTGAGACTCATTACAGGCTGTGAATGATGCTAATTCACAGCCATTAACTAAAATAAAAGGGTTTTCGATTTAACGTGTGTTCATTGGTGTCTCAGGAAGCCCAAACAAAATACATGACTGCAGAAATGAACAGACTAACACCAAAAATAAAAGATAAAGGAGATAAGAATACTATTCAACATGGAACAGGTTCCATCAATGGTTAGAAACACTAGGTAGAAGTTGGAAGGCGAAAGAATCAGGTTAGGAGGACATGGAAAGAGACGCTATTTGTAATATTGACAGAGGAATGTAAATATTAGAATGATAGGTGGGTTGACATATTAAATATGTCATATTAGAATATGATGGTCAGAAACTTATTGTACAACACTAGCACTGTTTAAAACAGTACATATATGTTATTTTGTTTTTACTTTTGTTTTATGGCAATTGTATTCTATATATTTATATGCAAAAATAAAAAAAAACGTATTTGAAAAAAAAGAAAAAAGAACTGGACTTCCACCTGCAGAAAACCTTCTGTCATGCCCCTGGTGGAGACTGAGGAAGAGGAGGAACAGCCAACAGGGAGTGGGAGTGTGGCTCCAGAGGTGGTGGAGGAGGCTGGGGAAGGGCAGAGGCCAGCTGAGCAGTCAGAGGAGGATCCAGGCCCATCCTAGGTCACGCAGGGAGGAGAGGATCAGGGAAAAGCGATGTCTACTCAGGAGGAGATTACCATGATCCTCCTCGTGGCTTGTAGCTGGGAACTATGTATATAAGTTTGTAACTGCATAGTCAGAATAGCTGGAGTCAAAGTTTAGTGTTGTTGTTTTTTTTTTGAAAGAGGTTTGTCTTTGCCGGCATTCTTCCCATGGACTCTCCTCGGTTATCTTCCTGGAGTTTATGATTAGTTATCTCGGCTTGCTTCAGAACTCTCATCAATGCGGTTTGTTTTGGCTTCCTTTTTGCCTCATTATTTACTTTTGTGACTTTAAACTGTGCCTGATAAAACAGTGAAGTTAAGTGGAAGGTATTATTACCGGACTTTAATGTATGTTTGCAGTTTTGGATTATTTTGAGAGACCACAGGTCATCACACCTTCGTCCTCAAGCAGCACATGGCTAAAGCAACACCATGGACACCCCAGGATGCCGCTTTCCAACGTCCATCAAACAGGGTTAACGAGAAGAAAGCACTGTTTGCCAGAGACCCATTTTCATTCAGCCACAGCAAACCACTGGCGGCTTTCAGTGCACTCATGCATGATCTTCAGCAACGAGTTGCAATCCCAACGGATGAACAACCACACGTTTCTCCAATAGCAGCTGTGGCAATAGCCGGTGCAGCAACAAAGGCACACCTTGTAATGAGTAATGATTGTGTTTGCAATTGTCTCCGTGATGAAAGTAGGAACCGTCAGTTTGATGGTCTGATTATTCATGTATTAACTGCAGCTAGAATTGGATTTGCACAAAACTGGAGAAGTGAAGAGATTCCTACGTATGAGAGTGTGATGAGGAAACTATTAGAACGTGCAGAAATGAATAGGTTAATACTTGCAATTAAAGAGAAGGAGCAATCCAAATATTCTATGATACGGGAACTATTCTACCGATGGCTAGAGAATAAATATGAACATTAGAAATAAAAGCAGATTAGTGAAATATAGAAAATGTATCGATAGAATTAAATAAGGTAAACATTGTTACAGTATTACCGTGTTTCTCATATAATAAGGCTGGGTCTTTTTTTTTTTTTTGAGCCCCGAAAAAATGGCTAGGCTGTCTTTTCGGGGGTGACTTAATTCCCCCCCCCTGCATCTTTGGGTGGGCGGGTGGCGACGGCTTGGATGTTGACCTCGGCGTTGGTGGGGCCCTTCGTATCGGGGTCAACGCAGGCAGCACCATATCCGGGTGTGCAACAAAAGTACTTCCTAAGGGCAAGCCCCCCCACCATTCCCCCCCATTTCGCATGCTTTAATATAGGCCTTAATTTGGGGGGAGGGGCTTAATTTCATTTCATGCCTATAAAACATGCTGGGACTTCCTCTTGGGGGAGGCCGTATTGTTGGAGAAACAGGGTAGATATGCTATGCATATCAGTAGTAAGTTAAGAATAAATAATGAATATGGCTGTACATTTTAACTGTTACTGCACAAGATATGTGTACCCAGGCAGCACACTGTTTAATGAAAGATGGATTGTTTGTATTAAAATAATATTTTTTTAAAAAAAGTTGCAACCCCAGCAGGTTAACAACAACCAGTTTCTTCAGCAGCGACTGTGACAATTGCAAATGCAATAATTCTTCATTAAAAGGCAAGTAGGAGGGGACAGTTTGATAGTCTCCAATGCCATGACTAATGTCATCTTTCTCTTCAGACTTTCTCTTCATGAGGTCACTTTTCCCATATGGGTCCTGGGACCCAGTCGCTTTCATATCCCAATAGGCAAAACTCCCCCTTCTCACTGGATCACAGACACCACACACACACACACACACACACACACACCCGCGGACATAGGTCATCTCAAAATAACCACATGAACAGGACCCAAACAGCAACTGGACTTTCTGGTCTTTTGGGAGAATCTCCATAACCACGTGAAGAGGAGTTGTGTTGGATTCCCATTCCTTGGAAACATTTCGCTTCCCAGCCAAGGAGGTTCTTTAGTTCTTGCTGACTGATGGCGAATGGAAGGATTTACATGGTTTGCAGTCCATTGTAAGCATTGTGAGGGTCTGTCATTAGCGCTCAGAGATTCGTAGAAGCTTCTCGGATGAGAAGCGAAATGTCTTCGATGAAAAACAGAAAAAGTCCAGTTGTCTTTTGGAAAAAGCACCTTTGAACAACCGTGACCTGGATGATCGAACTACAGAAGCAAGTTTTCCCTCAAGATTCTCATTCTCATTCCCTAGACCGCCTAACACTAATTCTAGTGAGGGAAAAAAAAAAGAGTAACATGCAATATGGACCAAAAAATACAAGATTTCTTGGAATGGATGACCAAGATCCCACCTCTTCTTCCCAACGAGATGGGCTTTGAAAAGATCTTGAGAAGCAGGAGAGCTCCGTGTGAAAGTCCCCAAGCGATAAGACAAACCAAAACGGAAATAATGCTCCTCGTCTAAAACTCTACATAAAAAATAATTTTTAAGTTTTGAACCTTAACCAGGACCTGTTAACATGTCAAAAAGCCGGGAGTGAAGGACTGGTATTCCGACCCAAATTCATGAAGACGCTTCGGTCAGAGCCACGTCCTAAGTGTTGTTGCCTGCTGGCGGCTGGCAGAGCTAGCAGCGGAGTCAGACGGTGAGGAGGTTGGGGAGGAACATGCGCCAGTCCTGGAGGCTGGGGAAGGTTCGGACGAGGGCTCTGCATCAGAGGCAGAGATGGGGCCAGGGCAGGCTAGCAGTCATCAGCTGCCTTCCGGCTTGGACAGCAGTGAGGCAGGGGAGCTACTGGAACCAGTTCCCAGCCCGCACATGCGCAGAGCTAGCAAAATAGAAGAACAATTACGAACTCAGGGTCAGCGTGGGAGTAAGGCCACAGGTGGACATCCTCCCATAAGGATTAAGAGCAAAGAGAAACAAAAGGGGAGGAAACTTTTACAGGAAACATCATTCATTCCATCATTGTGAAGATCTGTCCAAGACTCTCTGCTAAGCCCTTCCTTGTTAGCACTGCATTTGGAAATATTTACTAGGCAGCTTTCCAAGATAGATAAGGTTTGAGCTCCTAATTATACTCTTGAAAGACTCTTTGCCAGACCCTTGGCTGAATGTGAATGGAAGAAATTCAGAAATTAGTGCTTTGGGGGGGAACAGAGATGCTAACATCACAGCCCTTTTCACATCCATAGACCCAGAACTAACAACAGAAGCTGGGACAGCACTATTACACAACCCACCTGATCTAACAAAATTGAGATACCCCAAATCATGGACCACATCAACCCTTGCCCGACCATGTACTTTCAGGTCAATGGACAGAGATATCAGCAAATCAAAGGGTTGAAGAAGGGACGTAAAAATTGACTGGACTGGCAGAAATGGTGAAATTAACTATATGGATCAGATAAGCGGATTAGATACATTTATAAGAGACCGGAAGCCATTGTGGACTTTTGTGTGTTAAATACAATAACGGGTGGTTAACAGAGGACTTTGAAAATTAATTCTACTTTTGGAGCGCCCCACTGACCACTTTTGTATGTATAGTGAACAGATAGTGGGGTTGATTTGAGGGATAGAGAAAAGGACTTCCAAACCAGGGTCATTTTTTTGAGTATTGCAACATAGCAGTTATATTAAATATTGATGGGAAAATGTATAATTACTTGCGGACCTGTTAATGCATAAGGAAGAGAATGTACCAGATATTTTCAATATATTTTTCAGCATTTAACCAGGGGAGACATTTTATGTTTAATGTCAAGGTAAATGACATATCTGATATTTGGTTTGGGATTTTTTTGATACACATTTTTTTTTTTATTTTTGCTGTTAAGTGGTTGATGGTTGTTTGCTAGTTTTTCCTTTTTTCCTCTTTAGTTTGTATTTTAACTTTGGAAATAAAAACCAACATGGGGAGCTAAAGGAACCACAGCTATCAGCGGAGAGCATAATGCAACCACCTGGAATCTGTAGCCCTCCCACACACAAGGGGTGGATCCAGTGTGTAGATGCCACCTTTGTCCTATTAAAAAGCGACCAACTAAAGAAGAACATGAAGCTGTCAACAACCTCTTCAAAGGAACACAATTCACAAGAGACGAAGTAAGCAGCCCGCTAGCCTTCCTGGATATATCTACGGAGGCAGTGACGGCAAAAGAGAAATACACCTCCCTTGTCCATCCACACCAACCAACTGCACCATCAACCAAAAGGCTGCAGAAGCAGAACCTTCTCTGGTGAGATGGGACATCTCTGACTACTTCAAATAATGTGTGGTGGCTTGTTGCCTTCTGCTTTTCCAAGAACTAGAGAAGAAGAGGCGGCGGTGGCGGGGTCAGGGTCAGCATCAAGGCGACTTGAGAGCTTCAAGAGGGGAGAAGGGATGGAGCTGGCAGTGAGAAAGAGACAGAGACAGAGACAGAGGCGGAGCCTGGGCTGTCCGTCAGCCCTCAGATTGAGAGTCAACAGCCCCCATGTCTGGAGGAGGCTGATGAGGAAGAGGAGAAACAGCTGGATCCAGGACCTGACGTGCGGATGTGCAGAAGGCAGAGGAGAGGAGAGCAGTGGAAATCTATGGGCTGGTCCTTGGGACAGAAGAGTCACCGTTGCTTGTGAAGCCCCACGTGAGCTCTGGGGATCAAAGGCAGAGAGAGATGAGATGAATAGGGGTGGCAGACAACTATTCCTCTTCTGGACGGACTTGTTAGCCTGCCGTGAGAGAGAAACTTTTTGCTGGAGCTGCCGGCGCTCCTAAGAAAGGAACCATGGCTTCCACTCCAGAGGGTTTGTTGTGTTTGGGAATCTGGATCAGAACAGAATGAGCAAAACATCCCTATCTTCTCACCGGATGACTGAGCCAATGTCATCATGGACGGATGGAACTCAATGAATACCAAAAAACCCGAAAAAGATACCCAAATGAAAATGAAACCCACATCCCAGGCAAGACCGAGTGGCTTTGGGTAATTGGACCCTCTGGTGCCAGATGTAGCCAGGGTAGGGTTCTACATGGGGGGGGGTGCTGCCTTAGACACACCTGGGACATTATCTGGGGGTCCTAGATTCATCTCCCGCAAGGGGCAGCTGGGGCTGGGGTGGGGTCTTGCAGCACGTCAAGATGTGCACCAGATGCCCCCATTCCTGGATCACGAGGCTTTGCTCACACTCACTCATGCCCTGGTGAGGTTGAGAGGATGTGCTCTCCACGGGACTGCCCTTGAAGACTGTCTGCACACTTCAGCCAGTGCAAGGTGCAGCGGCAAGAACAATAAAGCGCGCACCTAAATCTGCAGGTAGCACATTCTCCCCATTTTTGCTTATTTATGGCATTCTCACTAAGGATGCGAGACAAGAGGACACCATTCGACCACATTTTGGTGTGCCACCAATTGTAGAGAAGATGAGAGAAGGCCCGTAGGGACCTGTCCAGAGAGCAGCACCTTCCGCTCTGGATAAGACTGTCTTATCAATTAAAGACAATGGCCAGCGACCTCGCGGGCACCCAAAACAGAGATAGCAAGACACCATCAACAAAGACATGCAAGCCACGGGCCTGCGACCCAGAGATGCAGCTGACTGTGCAAAATGGCACTCAGTGATCTGAAAAGTGGACCTTGCCCTTGCGGGAATATGCCACGATGAAGAAGAAGATACGAGATAACATGGAATTTCTGGAAAAGAAAAAGAAAAAAAAAGGACATAGACATTAATGAGAGCTGAAGCTCTCTGTCGGGTAAAATTGCTTACATTTTTTTCTGTCTTCAATTCTGGCCTTGAAGCAGGACCAGTGGAAGCTGTGGGGACAAAGTCTTGTGCATGTTTACCTAGGAAGAATCCCGAAGTGGACAAATGGACAAGGTCCATGGGCAGTGGCTAACTCTTTCTCGAGGGAGGCAGTGGTTCTACCGGGCCTTAAGGAGAGGGTGGTGCACCCCCCTCCTCAAGAGCCATCGCTTGGCCCAAATACTGGACAGTTTTCATCCGGTTTCAGAATAAGAGAACATTGATCAATTGCTTAATTCTCCCCTGGCATGGAGAGGATGAAAATAGTGAACTTAGCCTCGAAGGGGCTAACATTTTATACATATTTTCTTCGAGGCTGGTGAAGATGAACCCTAACATGAGCTCAAGGTGTTGAAAATGCAAAAGCGCTGAAGGAACCTTTTTCCACACGTGGCGGTCTTGTAAAACTACCCCAAAATTTTGGCAAAAAATCAGAAAATGGTTGGAGGAGATAACTAAAGAACAAATAGACTATAAACCAGAGTTCTTCCTGTTAGGGATCTCGGATAGATATTTATCCAAAAAGACAAAATATGTAATCATCCATATTCTAACCGCGGCTAGATTAGCGTTTGCTCAGTGTTGGAAATCGCCTCATACACCTTCAGAGCAAATGGTTATTCAGAAAATTTGTGAGTGTGCTGAAATGGATAAACTAACGATAGCGCTAAAAGACAAAGAGTCCTCAACATTTTACGACAACTGGGACTCATGGTATAATTGGCTTACACAGAGACGAATTATGTAAATGATATAGAGTAACTTAAATATAATGGAAAAGAGGAGTAGATTGGATATGACAAAGAGAAATGATCCTTACAGACCGTCACAAAAAGATATCGTTCGCTTTTAAATGTACTTTCTACCCTATTCTCCCTCCCCCTCTATATCTTTTCCCTTCCCCCCAACCGGCCTTTATCCGGTGTGTTAGGCCGGGCGTTTTCTTTCTTTCCCCTCAGCCGTTTTCTTTCTATTCTGTAAATGTACTGTTGATGTGTTTTTAAACTGTAAATTCAATAAAATTTATCAAAAAAAAAGAAAAAGAAAATAGTGAACCCATCCTTGCTGCTCTTTGACCTTTCAAGAGCTTCCAATACCATTACTCATGGCATCCTCCTTGCTCGGTGTGGTGCTACTCTCCTTTCTCTGGCTCCAGGTTCCACTGGCATAGGACCCCAGCATACACAACTTTCAGCAACACCCTGCAGAACTCAATACTGAGTGTGTAGCCGCTCTTCCATCTAAGCACCCGACTTGGTTCCCTGAAGATGTCCCGGCCCTACGACCCCGTGATGACCAGGATTCCAAAGAAGGAGATGTATATATTACTGGCTCCCTGCTTAGTAAGTTTGCAAAAGCTAGCATGTCCAACAGGAGAAAGAGGAGAGACGCCCTTGGAATTCGCACAAAGGGAATTGGAAAGTTTTCAAACCTTTTACCAACAACTGGCGGGAAGAGACAAACACTTTACATTCACGAATGAAGACAACGAGAGACCCAGAAAACTTAAGAGACCCCAAGTAGAAACCCGGCTCATCCATCGACAGCCAGGAGCAACATTTCCAAGCCTTCTCTACAGGCCCCACCCTTGGACCACGGACTTCTTTCCTGGACGCAAGGCAAGTGGTAGGTTTGGTTTCAGAGCAGGTGACTTGTGGGCACAGAGGACTTAGTTAGCTGGAGAGAGCCACTCAGTTCCATCTCAAAACAAGACTGTGATCTCATCCATTTCTTCTGCCACACTTTAAAGGACTCAGAGTCACGAGGGACAGATTTAAGGGGCATCCCAGAGCATTTCTTGGCTGGCATCATAAAGCATGCTGGAAATCTGCAAAAGTCTCAGCTGCAGAAGAGCAAGAACAAAGATTACTGGATGGGCCTTAGAGCCACGGAATCCTAAGGCTGGGTAGGACTTCAGAGGTCTCCTAATCCAGCCCCGAGGCAGGATACTATCCGGGTCAAATGGGCGTCGTCCATTTTTGAAAGCCTGCAGTGATGGAGCCTCCACAACTTCAGGGTGAAAGCTATTCCATCAACTAAGTGTTCTCACTGTCAGGGAATCCCTTTTGGAAACCTTTCACAGCTAACAAGCTGTTTGAAAGAGTTTATTCTCAATAAAACCCTGGTTACTCCTGGTAACCAGTTCTATGTTGGGCAGACGGGACAACCATTAAAAACCAGCATCCGTGAACACCAGAGCTGGCGGTCAAACAGCATGGGCCGAAGCCCCCGATTACAGTAACACAGGTGAAGAGACAAGAGATATTGGTTTGACTGGGACGAAGTCATCCCAAAACCCATCAGGCATGAGAGTTTATTGAAGTTTGACCGGGACAAAGCCAAGCCAAGCCAAGCCAAGCCATACCAACACCCATCAGGTTGGCATTCTACCAATGGGTCCATCAACAAACACATTGACCCAGAACCAGCATATGAATTAATACCGAAAGGACCATCCGAACCACTAACACAGCCGACCACCCTCTCAACCAGATGTGAAGAACATGCTGAGTGATGGTTCCTCCGTAAGAGGAAGCCACCTGCTGTCCAACTCAAGGGAAAAATAATTTGAAAAGTGGATATAATGTTGGAAAGCAACAGAAAAGGGGAATACAGAAGAGGGAACTGGAGGTGGAGAGACAGGGGATAAAAAGGGGAGAGAGAAGAAAAGAGTGAAGAAGGAAAGAAAGAGAAGTTACAAAGGCTTGGAGCAAGATGTAAAGAAACAGGACCTATTTAGAGATAATGGGTGAAAATCTAACTGAAAAAGGGATTCTGTGAAGGATTGTATTTTTATATTTGTAACAGAAATAATTTTAGAAAATTGGAAACAACATATGATTAAAAAGAGGGATAAAGTAGTTGGTGTGGTTTGGGGAAATGTTTGTGAATAAAATAAATGAAATAAAATAAATTAGAAAATTGAATTAGGAAGGAATAGGAACATTTTAATTAGTCAATGTTTTATAAAATATAAGTGAAGGCGGGGGAATTAACTATGGAAAGTTTATAATTGTTCGCATAGAAGTATGATACTTATTTGAAAAGTAATGTGCAAAATGTTAAGATTTAAATGAATATTAATATTGATGATAGAATTGGAATGGATTGTTGTTTTATGTATATATTATACAGTTATAACTTTTTTTCTTTTTTCAAAAATACAGCGTGTACTTTAAGAATGTGCCAAGCAGAATCTGAATGGAAGTTATGTATTATATTAAGTGTTATAATTTTAGAGGAAAGATATAAAGGCATCATACTCCAACCAGTGATTACAGGAGAAGTTTTGTTTAATGAGAAAAGATAATAGACAGTTGAAACAGGACAGACAAAGAATATAAGTACAATGATTTGAATTGAGATGAAATAAAATAAAACTAAGAAAGTTAAAAGAGGGGAAAAGCTATGTAGAAAATGGAAAATGGTAACAAGATATGGAATGGAATATAAAAATGAGCACCAACTGGAATTTGTGTCTGTACGAAGAGATGTAACCCGGGATCAAGATGCTTTCAAAAAAGATATTTTACTTGTATTTCTTTTCTTTTTGTAAAAACTCAAATAAAACTTACACACACACACAAAAAAGAAACTTCTGCCCCCAACTTATACAGTTCTGTTTTGGAAAAACCTCCAGCTCGCTTCCCGTAACCATGTCCCCGCTCCTCCCCCCGTTACTTAGGATAGCTGAAAGATGCAAAGCAAAGGAAGAAAATCTTGAAGGCCGACGGTGGGGCACTCCGGCGGCTTCGGCTCTTTGCGATGGTGGCAACAGGCAGAGAACAACACAAAGGTACACTTGTCCTTTTGTGTCCTGGTCAGTGCAACCCTTGAGAACATTGCGATGCAACAAGAGAATGAAATCCACCTGTTTTGACTCCTTTTTTCTTCTTTTTCCTATATATATATATAGAAGTACCGATCCATGAACACCAACTGGCAGTCAAAAGACATAACGAAAAATTCTTTAATTTCACAACCTATGGACAGACTTAATCACAGTTTCAACTAGGAAAAGGTGACCATTCCAGACCAGGCCAAGTCCCAAAACACCAGGGAATTTCTACAAACCTGGCACTCGGACAAATAGACCCATAAATATTAACTCGACATCTGCAGACTGTGCAAAACAGACCAGCCAACCAACACAAAACAGAACAAAAAGACTCCAGCATTTGTCTACCGGAAATCAGCAACCAAATCAACATAGATCAACTCCAAGGTTTACAACAGACCACCAATGAAGTCAAGAGAGAGCCAAAGAAGCCATCGGCAAATAGCCCAACCAAAGGATCTCTCGGACTACCCCCGACAGGGCAAGCCACCAGAATATAAACTGACAACAAGCTGCACTCCCTTACTAGCACTGATGGTGTTCCCTAGTTGGGTCATGAAAGGCCTGTGAGAAAACCACCAAGGTCAGAGGGCAACCAGACCCCGCCCCCCCGCCGCCATTTCTCTTTTCTTTCAGCACTCAGCCAGGTTGCATCCTACATGTTAAATGTTAAATTCAATTGACTACTTTCTTTTCTTTTTTCGTACACTATTTTTGCCGTTCTCAGGGTTGAATGTTTCTGTTGGATTTTGTTTGTTTTACAGTTCTGCTTTCTACTCTCTGTGATAAAACAATACATTTAAATTAAAAAAAAGAGAATGGAATTAACGTCGATAGTTTCTGAGCAACGTCTGTTTAACTCGTGGATATTTTCAAAGTTGTATTTTGTCTTTTAAATGTCATTGTTGTACAGCATGTCTTTTAAGTTTAATTGCGATGCTTCTGAAAGGAATAAATAAATAATTTTAAAAACTGTCCAGGATCCATTGATCTTGTGATTCTTTCCCGCCTGGCTCAATTATTTTAAAAAAAAAAGAAAAAAAAAGAATTTGTGACAGCAAAATCCAAAAAAAGCGAGCCAGAAGAGTTATTCAAAAGGCCTGGTGGGGCTACTCCTACGAGTTAGGAGGGAGAGAATGTGGTTGTGTGTAAAAATGAAGCAGCCTAAAGCAGTAGAAAGAGATGCTTCCCTCAGAAGGAGTAGCAGTTGGAGGACCAGTAGGAGGAGGTGTAGTAGCAGTGGGAAAGATTGGAGGAGTGGTAAGCAGTGAGCACTAGCCGGTGAATACTTGTGCGCTCGTATTGTCTAGGCACCTCTCTTGTTGTGTCGGCTGCCTTGAGTTTGGAGCCCATTGACCTGGGTATAGTTTAAAAACTTTAATTTTTTGATAACTCTCATTGGTTTTTCTATTTATAACTCGTCAGATCTGAGATCACAACTGCTTCAGCCCTGCTTTGCTTTGACGGCAGGCTCCCCTAAAGGAAGGGGAGAGGGCCGGGGAGGATATTGGAGGAGGGGGAAGGACAGGAACCAGAAGTGCCAGCTGGAGTCAACGGTTGAACGATCCAAGGATATAGGCAGGAAAACAGAGTGCAAACACCCACCAAAGAGGCGCCAAACTTTAGAACTATGGCCAAAGTGCCTAATTTGAATCTTACCAGAGACTAACTGGATGATACGAAAGAAACAACCTGGGAGAACAGAAAATCAGAGGGTTTACACGGGAACCATCCGATCTGGCTTTGCTTATACCGTAACCATTTGGCTTTAATAAAAGTATACCTTCAACTACAAATGGAGTCGCGGGGTTTTTTCTTTCCTGAGCACCCAAGCTGGGACAAGCCTGACACAATTATTGAATGTTTGCGTGTTTCATCTTTTTGCAAGCCTCTCAAAGTAACTTTGGGCCCCAATTCTTCCAACGAACGCTCAGGCTTAAACAAGATAGCTTTTTGTATTTGCCGACGGGGAAAATCCTAACGGACGCAGAAGGATTCTGAGTTCGGGGCTTTGGGCTGAAGGAGGGGAGGCTCCAAGCGGGACGCTGTGTCTGCCAGAGAGCGACCTTCATCGATCGGGAAAACGACTCCATTTGTCTCAGAGGAAAATCCTCTCAGTGGATCGATCCTGTTTCTGCAACAGCTCAGCCAGGTTTTTCCATTTTTCAAAAGGCGGCCGGGGAGGAATCAATCTCCACCCTGCAAATTTTAAGTTCCCTTCCTTCCTCCAAGGTGGATTTTTGGGCAAAAGGCAGGGAGATGCGACTCAGCGGCAATTTATTGGGGCAGCTACTCTTTGCTTCGCCACGGCCTCTTGGTCACAGAACAAGGTGACCCGGTAGGAAAGTGTATTCCGGTCAATCATCCCCCCAACCCCACCAAGATTCTCAATTAGTATCGATTTATTTAAGCGGGGAAAATTAGGTTAGCAAGATCTGGATACTTTCACTTCCAATTAAGCTAATGAAAGCGGGAACTAGAGTTAAAAACCAAACCAAACCAAGAGTGAGGGCGGCCTCTCATTTTCCCAGAGAAGGCGGGATACTTAAGAGGATGTGAATCAGGACCGCAAGAAGCCCTAAAATTTATCCCCCCTTCGGAGCTGCACACCGACAGCCTCTTCCGAGGGTGAAAGCAGCATCGAGAGACCCAACAGCCCAAGAATGGGTTTCCAGACCCATCGGCCAGCACCAGCAGCCAGCCAAAGCAACGTCCTGAACCCATGAAGCCATTTTCCAGCCAAGGTTTATAGGAGGAAAGAGCCAAATTTCATTCAGGAGTAGCCACCCACTCTCTGTTTTCAGTGAATATTGATGTGATATTCAACAAGCTGCAACTACTCGCAGTCCCAACAGGTTATCCAGAAGCAGCTGCATAAGATTGTGCATGGACTAAGGAACCCCAGGAAGTGGTAAATAACCATGCAATGAAATTGTAACCCTGGGTTTGCTTTGTGCAAATGGATTAAAACTCAGGCAGACATCTCTCATCCTGAACCCATAAAGCCATTTTCCAGCCAATGTTTACAGGAGGAAATTCCCCGTTTCTTCTGCCAGAACCTGCAGATCGTAGACTCCAGCCATCCCCACATGCCAGGGACTGACTGGCCTGCTCAGCAGTTGAAACACTCAGTCAGCACCAGTGGGTGCAAAGTCAGGAGCCCCCAAAGCCAAACGGGGTGGAGCATTTCACCTCTTTCCAGGAAGGACCCTTGTCCCAGCCGTCAGTTATTCAGTCACCCAAATGTCCCCCTTTCCAGCAAGAGTTCTTTCTCATCCAGCAGAACTGGACTTCCACCTGGGTGTCCGTCTCCTCCCTCTGGGTCAAGGGACGCTTCCCAGTCCCAACCTCCAGGACCCTCTGGCCAAAGCCAGGCCACGGACGTCTTATGACAAGGCAGCCTTCCCACAGCCATCAGCCAGAGGTCACGAAATAAAGCCCCTTTCTTGCTCCAGACCAGTTTTCATTCAGCGATAGCAACCCTGCCTCCCTTTCAATGAACACTTGCATGATCTTCAGCAACAAGCCACAACTACCCACAATGCCAGCAGGTTAACCACAACCAGAGAGAGAAGATTGTGCAGAAAGTAAAGAAACCCAGGAAGTAGAAGGTCCACCCTCCCAATATTAGC
>NW_020770265.1:0-26717 GCF_900518735.1 Pseudonaja textilis
GTTGTAGGCCCCACACAAGTCCAGCTTCGTGAAGATCTTAGCTTGACAAAGCCGCTCAATCAGTTCACGGATGAGAGGAAATGGGTACTGATTCCGTACTGTGATTGCATTCAACTTGCGGTAATCACAGCACAGGCATAACTCCCCCGATTTCTTCTTAACGAAGAGCACTGGTGCAGCCCATGGGGAGGCAGAAGGCAAGATAAACTGTTTCTGAAGATTCTTTTCAATAAAGTCCTGTAACATGGCCAGCTCCGGTTCTGACAGGGAGTATATCCGACCCACTGGCAATTTAGTATCAGGCAACAAGTCAATCGGACAGTCATACGACCGATGCGGAGGCAACTGATCTGCCTCCTCCCCAAACACGTCAGCAAAGTCCACCAACTCTGCAGGTAGACTCAAGTCCACGGGCGTAGCCACACCCCCTGTGCAGGAGTGCAAGCAATGAGTGGCATACTTCCTGTCAAGAAACTGCACTGCTCCAGACGACCAGATGATCTGCGGATCATGGGCCCGTAACCATTCCAAACCCAGCACCACCAGAAAATGAGGTACTGCAGCAACGTAGAACACAGCTTCCTCCACATGCTACCCAATATGCATGTGAAGGAGTTTGGTTGTAGCAACCACAGGACCTGAACGAAGGGGCCCACCATCAATTGTTTCCACCAATACCGGCTGTGACACTTGCTGCTGGGGAGTGGACCACTGCGCGACAAAATGAGCATCCATGAAATTGGCTGTGGCCCCTGAGTCCACCAAGCCCTGGATCTCCGCCACTCTTTGACCAGGCACGAACACACTCGCTGTCAGCACGAGATGCTTCACCAAGGATGACTGGGGTGTAGATGGCGAAGATGACAAAGATGGCGGGCCTGAGGCCACTGGAGCCCGACCTACAGACCCCCGTAGGCTGGGCGATGCCTGTTTTCCGCCACTGCTGACATTGCTGCTTTCGGTGCCTTGGCCACAAAATGGCCTTGACTGCCACAATAGAGGCATAGGCCATTATGACGACGCCTATCCTTTTCAGCTTGGGTCAGGCGAGTGCGGGCAGCCCCCAACTGCATGGGCTCATCCAAAGGTACTTCCAACGGGGGTGCTGTCTTGCTGGGAGCAAATGCGGTCTCTGTCGTTGCGCCTGTCGCTGCTGGAGCCTGGCATCAATATGAAGGCACAGATGCATGATCTCCAGCAGGGTGCAAGGACATTCAGTGCGCGCCAACTCGTCCAGGAGCTCCGACGACAAGCTTTCCTGGAACTGGTCTATCAGTGCTGCCTCGTTCCATTGCAAGTCCTGTGTAACCACCCGAAAGTTAGCAATACAGTCTGTGAGTGAGCCTCACCCCTGCCTCAATTCTCTGAATCGCCTGTTTGCTGTTTGGGCCCGAACAGGGTCCTCAAACATGGCCTTTAACTGACAGCAAAACTCGGCATAATTATCCAACAACTGGTTGGGCTGGGTCAACAGGTGTCGCCCAACGTGCTGCAGATCCTGACAACAAACTAATCAAAAACCCCACCCTATCCCAGTCAGCGGGGAAGTCCTCTGGCCGAATGCTCATATAAAGCTGGCACCGCCCCCAAAATGCTGGAAATTGGGCCAGTGATCCATCAAATTTACCTGGCACCGCTACCGGGCATTTGTGGCATGGCCGGACAGCTTGCATTTGCACAACCTGCGCAGTCAAAAGAGCCACTTGCTGGCTTAACTGGGCACTGTCTGCTCTGAGCTGATCCATGGTCACCCCACGTAAAACAGAAGCAAGTTGGGAGGGGTGGCTGGAAGCAAAATGTGATGACCCGGGGTGTGACACAAATATAACAAAGTCACAAAAGTAGAATAAATGTCCTTTAATGTCTCCAACTTGGCCCCAATGTCCAATTAGCCTCGGCTGGATAACAAACTCTTCAAAAAACAGTCTACAAAGGGCAGAAATGCAGTCCGAATTCAAAGTAAAGATAATTAGAAATAAAAAAACCAACACGAACCACACTGAAGTAATTAACACGGCAGGCCAGGATGATAAATTGCAGGCTTTCAAAGGATAACACAGCACCCACAGTTGGGAGGATGCCAAAACTCAGATAAGCCTCAACCAAGATAATGCACACTTTGCTTCCAGCGAGGAGCCATGTGCAAATGCCCTACTTATATCCTGTTCTCCCAGCTGCAACTAATGACAGGGATCAGAGCCTCCTCTCTCATAAGCCATGTTGCTCCTTTCTCCGTTCCTCCCTGCATGCCCTAGGATGAAGAGGGGATGGCCCTGGGTCTTCCTCTGAATGCCCAGCCAGACTGTGCCCTTCCCCCGTTTCTTCCAAAGCCACCGGAGCCACACTCCCACTCCCTGTCAGCTGCTCAATCTCCCCCTCAGAATCAGAC
This sequence comes from Pseudonaja textilis, assembly GCF_900518735.1. The sequence continues at coordinate 2,390 of NW_020770265.1, forward strand.
TCCCAACAAGGGCATGACACGTTCAGTATCTTGTGGGGCTGCATTACTAGCTGTCCAGAGTTACATGTGGCCTGCGGGCTGCTGATTGGACATCCTTGGTTTAGCTTATGTTGTGTATACTCAGGGTACAGGACATGCATTTAGGTGAGAACTGTGTTTGTCAAAAAATGAACAAAATGTACATTGTACAGGTAGTCCTCAACTTACAACCATTTGTTTAGTGACTGTTCAAAGTTAGAACAGCAGTGAAAATAGTAATTTATGACTTACATGACCATTGTAGCATCCCCATGGTCATGTGATTGAAATTTGGGCGCTTGGCAGTTGGTTCATATTTATGACTGGTGCAGTGTCCTGGGGTCATGTGATCACCTTTTGCAATCTTCGGATAAGCAAACTCAATGGGGAAACTGGAGTCATTTAACAGCTATTTTACTAACATAAGTGCAGTTGATTCACTTAACAGGAGGCAGGAAGGGTCAAAAAATGGGGCAAAACTTGCTTAACAACTGTCTTCCCTTGCAATGGAAATGTGGTCAGTTGTGGTCATAAGTTGAGGACTACATGAATGGATGTAGAACAGGGCTGTCAAACTTCTGGCCCATGGGCCGGATGTGTCATGCACTGGCCACGCCTACACCCAGTTTAGCAAAGGGGGAAAAAGTCCCGATACATCGCATGACGACATGAGTTTGACACCCTTGATGCAGAATATTTAATCTCATAAGTGTTCTTGGCCGAATTGTGCATATGGTTTAGAGCAGAGGGGTACAAGCACTTTGGGAACACAAAGCTACATTTGGTCTTTGAATTGCATGCTGGAGATTGAGTTCATGAAATAAGCATGACAGGACTGGGACAAAAACTAACTTTGTTTTGATACGTAACTTTAATGACAGTCAAATTGGGTTCTTTAAAGACAGTTAAGGTAAACATTTCATTTTGATTTAATAATTGTACACTTTTACTACGTTAAACATTACAATTTAGTGGCAACTTTGAGATTTGGTGTAGGAACCAGAAGTTGTACAATCTGGCTTTAAGACTGTACAGTGGGTATCATAAGATTATTTTAAGTTAATTTAGAGGAATTTCTAGTCCCAATTTTGAAGGAAGAGTTTGAATACAGACTGGTAACAGGAAACAAGAAGGAAAAGAAATATACTTTCAAAGGGAAATTTAAAAAAGAATAATGTTATCAGGATATGTGGAGGCTGTAAACTAAGAGGACTGTTACTGCCTTGGAAAACATGATAATTATGGAAGAAAGAACTTGGCAAGATACAAAATCTGGACTACCGGTAGTTGAATACATTAGAAAAATTAGGAGCAACTGTATAGGGCCAAGATATCAATAGTCCTCAACTAACAATTGTAATTGAACCTGGAATTACTCAGGTGGGATTCAAATTTTTTAACAACCGGTTCTGTGGGCGTGGCTTGGTTGGTGTGGCTTGGTCATGTGACTTGGTGGATGTGGCTGGGCATGGCCAACTCAATATCACTCACATCGAGGCATGCATCTCTTCACCTGGCCTCTCATGACTGTGGGGATGCTGCAACAGTTGTAAGTGTGAAAAATGGTCATAAGTCACTTTTTTCAGTGCCATTGTAACTTTGAATGGTCACTCCACACAAGCAAAGTACCAGCAAAGGAGGGGAAAAAAACTCCAAAGAAGTTCCTGAGACAGGAAGTCTAGTCCTGCCAAGAATGGAATAAGGGTTAACGGAGAGGCCGTTTCTGTAAACACCAGAATGTTTCCTTCCTGCCTTCCTTACAGGATTAGGCCAGTAATTTCTTCTAAAAACCCATTCTTTGAATTGCTTAGAATGTTTACAACCGGTTCTAGCAAATAGGTGCGAACTGGTAGAATCCCACCCCTAGAATTACTGCTGTAAGTCATTGCAGTTGTAAGTCTATGTATCAGGTGACTAGATTTGAAATTGTGAGGTTTTTTTAACAAGGGTTGTTAAGTGAATCATCCCCCTTCGCTGTTTTTATCACAAACCAGAAGTAAACGACAGAAAAATCTAAAAAACAATTGCAAATCATGGTCATGTCACCACAGAACAGTGCAAACAGTAAAGGTGAAAGAGAGGGGAGGCAAGGAATGTTGCGGGACCCAGAAGAAGAGCCTTTTCCATGGTGGCTCCCTCCCTTTGAAACATCATCCCTGCAGAAATTAGACTTTGGCAGTCTTTTGGAAAGTCCTGAAGATATGGTTTTAGCAGCAGGCCTGGAGAACCTAGAGTGTAATTGAGCCCATCAAATGGTTTATTTAATTGTGTACTGTTGCGGTGGGTGGTTGCAGGTTATTGTGTTTTATCTTTTTTAATTTTTATCTCTTTTTTTTCCTATTTTGTGTTTTTACTGTTTGTAAGCTGCCTAGAGTCACTGTGACACGTAGGCAGCTATATAAACGGGTGGGATGCTACTGGTTCGGCTCGGTTCTATAGAACCGATAGCTCTAAAGAGCAGCAGACAACGAACCGGTTCAGTGTCTGCTGCTCTGTTTGGCCCAGCCACCCACCCGGGCTCTTGGCTGTCCTTTATTTCCTGCTTTTTCAACCTCAGCTGCTTTGCGCGGCACAGCTGAGGTTGAAAAAGCAAGAAAGAAGAGGATTTTCAAACGCTGCACACCTGTGCATAGCGTTTGTCAGCTGTCCGGGCGGCACAGCTGAGGTTTTTAGGAAATGGTCTACATGCATGCGCAAAACACACTCTCACAAGGGGTGGGATTCTACCTGCCAGAGAACCGGCAAATCATGCCCCTGGCTGGCCCCGCCCCGCCCACTCCTTACCTGACATGCACGACATCAAACTTGCCTGCTAAGTTGCTATTTTTCCTCTTTTTTTCTACCATCAGCTGTTTTGCTGTGCCGGGAGATTTAGATTAGCTAGAAAGCAGGAAATCGATGGATTTCTTGCTTTCTAGCTAATCTAAAAGCAGAGCTGAGCCTGAAGCTTCTATTATTCAGTGCAGACTCAGGTAGCAGATGGCAGAAACACAGATCTCTAAGTGAATCTGATTCTGTGAACAATTCAATCTGCCTGTTTGCTTTGCCTGATTTTGGGTAAAAGTTGCTCTTTTTTAATAAAAAATTCAATATTTACATAAATATAATGTACAATATACAAGCCATGCCCAGCCAGTCACATGACCACCAAGCCACACCCACAAATTAGGCCACACCCACATAACTGGTTGTTAAGAAATTTGAATCCCACCCCTGTATATAAATGTTCTAAAATAAAAAAATGTGCCAAAAATGTGATCACATGACCATGGGGTAGTAGTATGCAGCCATATAATTCTGAAAATGGTTCCTAAGTAGCTTTGGGGTGCTTTGTCCTAAATTGATCATTAAGCGACCGATCATAAATCAAGGGTTTCCTGTTCATGGAGAGTTGGGGGGGGTGAGTTAACTCTTCTTTTTTTTCACCATTGGTTCCTTTTTCTCTTGGCAGTTGGCAATTACAGGTTGTTCTTCTGTCTCCTCAGAACAAGAATTAATCCGCCAGGACTTGAGTTCCCGATTCCTTACGACGCAAGGCGGGGCCGACATGGGAGCTGCTGCCATTCGCCCTCTGGCTTTCCAGTTCCACCAACACAACCACCAGCACCAGCACACCCACCAGCACACCCACCAGCACTTCACTCCTTTCTCATCAAGCATGGTACCCACACCCAGCCCAGCCATAGTAAGTGCAGTAGAGACTTAGCAAGGTGGCAGGCAAGACTTCATGGGTCATGGGGCTTACAGCATCTGGTACAGGGGTGTCGAACTGGATTTCTTCGACAGCTGGATCAGCATTGTAGTTCTCCACAGGCCGGCCAGGGGTGGGATTGGGTGGGGTGGGAGACCGGACAGACGCCTCCTCTGCAGCACCCTGCTGGCCAAAACAGGACACGGGGTGGCCATGCAAGCTTCCCCCCCCCCATTTTTTGCCTGGACGTCCTGTTGCAGCACCCTGCTGGCCAAAACGGGGCACCCCATTTTAGCCGGCAGGATGCTACAAGAGGACATCCAGGCTGAAAACAGGTGCATGGGAGGCCGTGTGAGGCCCCCCCTGCCCTGTTTTGGCTGCCAGAGGTACCACAGGCTGGTCCTTTGCTATTTCCAGGGTGGCCCCATGGACCAGATTTAAGTGGCTCATGGGCCTTGAGTTTGACACCCCTGATCTAGTAGGATCAACTTGGTCTATCAGAATTTAGAAGTTAGTTTAAAGGGATTCTTAATGTGATGACCTGGGGCATGGCACAAAAGCAACACAGTCACATAAGTAAGAAGAGTCCCTTTAATACCTGTAACTTTGCCCCCAATGTCCAGGTTACCTTTGGCTGGAGAAAACAAACTCTCCCAAGAACAGTCTTTAAGTGGAGAAAATTCAGTCCGAAAACAAAGTACATACAAACTGTAAATAAAAATCCACACAAACCACACAGCAGTAATTAACTTGACAGGGCAGGATAAGGAATTGCAGACTTCAAAGGCCAACAAAACACACACAGTTGCGAAGACGCCAGGAACCCAGATAAGCCTTGACAAAACAAGATAATACACAATTTGCTTCCAGCAACTTTGCTGTGCATAGCTTGCCTTTTTAAACACTGTGTTCCCAGCTGCAGCTAATGAAGGGAATCAGCACCCTTTCCTCCCCGGTAAGCCACGCAACTCACATTGCTCCCTTCTCCATTCCTCCCTGCGTGCCCTAGGATGAAGAGGGGATGGGCCTGGATCTTCCTCTGAATTCCCTCTGCCTTGCTCTACCTCTCCCCTGCTCTGCCCAGCCAGACTGTGCCCTTCCCCAGTTTCTTCCACAGCCAACGGAGCCACACTCCCACTCCCTGTCAGCTGCTTGGCCTCCCCCTCAGAATCAGATTCTGACAGGGGCATGACACTTATGATGCAGTGTGGTGAGGTGGATTGCCAGGAGGGAGGGGCGCATCCCAGAGGAATAAGAGACAGCTCAATCCAGATATTTTGTGTGAGAGAAAGGGGGTGAATACAACCCCTCCCTAATAGCTCTTAGAGTCTATGCGTGATGTAGAGAATAGAGGGCTTTGGTTTGGCAAGATTCTGTCTATAGGTATTGGAAGAATCAACATGAGCCTTTCCTGGTTTTGGGGCCTGACAATTCTCTTTCTTTCCCTCCCTTCTCCTGGGACCTGCCTGACCCATTTAAACAAGGGTCTTTTCTGATTTCTTTTCTCTTTCTGCAGTATGAGAAGTACACTGGGAAAATGGATGGGCTTCTGAGACATAATGTAAGTGCATTCATTTTGGAGGAGGGGGCTGGCCTTTTAAAGGGCCCCTGATGAAATTTACCAAACTGCATCCTGAGAAAGGAACAGAACCCTCTCCTGCCTCAGTTCTCTGGGTGGCGCTTCCATTGCTTTCTCTTCTTCTTCCAGTTTTATCCTGCCTACCCCACAACCGTGTCGGGGATCTCCCCAGTCCTGCCTTCTGTGAATTTTGGCTCCCTGCAGGGGGCATTTCAACCTAAGGTGAACCCTCCAGACACAGTAGACCAATGGGGTTTTGTGGAAGTGTGAGCAGAGGGAAAGCTTTTGAATTGAGAGCTTCTGGCTTTTCTGCTTACTTTCCGGTAATGAAGGCCTTTTTGCATATTATAGTGGGGGAGGGGTTGAGGACTGTGACGCTTGAGTTTTCTGCACACAGTGAGTTTGGTGGGATAGATTAGGGCTGTGGAGAAGTGTGGTGATCCAAAAAGAATGCAGTTCAATGGGTCTGAGCATGAGAGGGCAAGTATTTGACATGCCAATTCAGCCATGAACTTTGAGAAAGAACTCAGGTTTTGAAAAAAGCTATGGAGTTGTATATGGTTCCATAGAGTGGTGCCATTTAATGTTTGCCAATAATTTGGTAGGTAACAAAAGGAATTACAATTCCAAGGCAACTGGGTGTGAAACTAGAATATTTCAGTGGAAGAAGCTGAAAGCTTTGTGAACTCTGCAGTTGGAGGGGACGATTTCAAGACGGTCTATGCTAGGGAATGCTAATCAATTGATTGTGCTTATATTTAATGGTTTGTTTTGCTTTCTTTCTTCCTCAGAGCACTAATCCTGACCTGCCTTCCCAGCTGGGTGCTGTCCCGCCCAGCATGTCCCAGAAAGGCAGCCAGGTGAGTTTACCCTCTATTCGGGAGAATGGCAGGGACAGTGGGGAGAGGATTACCCACCACCATGTGGTTTTTCTGTCTCCTTGCAGATCACTGATCCTTTCAGGCCGACCTTGAGAGTGAGTAACATTGGGGAGACCCTTTGATCTCACTGCAAACGGGTGGATACGTGAGGTGAAAGGACTAGAAGTGGTGGGAGGGGGAGATACACCCTGGAGTGGGGAGAGTGAAGAAGTCAGGGTATAGGGCAACACGTTCCTGGCCCTCAGGGACATAATGTGCAGAGCTGATAATTCCCCCTTCTCTCACAGAAGCTGGGGAAGTGGTGCGCCATGCACGTCCGTGTGGCATATATGATCCTGCGGCATCAGGAAAAAATAAAGGTAGGGTGAGCCTGGGCCACCTTTTCCCTCCACCTGCTGTGTACATTGTCAGGGTGTGGCACAGGAGGTCCCTGCAACCAAATGGAGAGGAAACCTTGCTCTTCTGATGTCTCCCATGCTGGATGCTGGATCCAAGTTGGGGTTTGTGGTGCTGGGTTAGAGGTTGGTGAGCAGAATCACGAGACTGTTGTGAGGCAGAATAGGAGAGATCTCTGCCAAAGTATATAGAGTGAGGCCAGTTGGATTGACTTGTGCCTGACTTGTTGCTTACTAGGACTTCTTGCTCTTCTGTTTCCTCATAGCTGATGCAGGGTGATCCCCATAAATTGGATTTCCGGAATGACCTCCTCACTTGCTTGCCTGAGACCAGAGCCTTTGGCAGTCTGCCCCATAGCCAGGAGCTGGCACGCCCTGCCACCCTTTTCACAGCCGCTGGTCAGTGTACTTTTCACAACTACTGGAAGGCTTTTCCTTGACAATTAAATGACTGAGACTTTCTAAAGCTCACCCTGCCCATTTTTGGCCACTGCTACTAATTGTGCCATCTGCCTGCTACGGCACTTGGTGTTTTGATAATAAGACCCACAATGTTAGCCTTTATGCTTTCCTCAGTTTTCTGTCTGGAAACCTGAACAGGCAGGCCTTACCTTAATACAGGGGTTATGAGAGAAAACTAATTGAGGCACTTAAAACATGTGCTTAAATTACATTTTACCCTTGAAATATTTTTGTTTTGTGAGTCATCATTCTTTTGATGTGAAATATACTCATCATTCTCTTCCCCCCTTTTTATGTTAATCTAATATTGTGTCCTCACTTCCTCTCTCTTGTAGGTGTCGTTCATCCAGGTAATGTCCCCTCCTTTGCTCCTGCCACTGCTACTCATGGCTCTTTCCTCAACCCCAGCCCCCACATTGGTAAGACCTGATGTCCCAGAGTAATGCAGCCAAAAGAACAGGATCCAGTAGCTCTTCTGTATGATTGCTCACTCCTCCACTGATTTCTTTTCCAGATCCCTTTGGCAGGCCTCCTAGCTTTGCCTCTCTGGGCACCCTCTCCAATGGGGCATTTGGCGGCCTGGGAAACCCATCCTTCAGTGAGTATTTTTAAGAGAAAGGGCACAAGGCAGCTTTCTGTGGGTTATCAAAATGGCTAAGCAAGAATGGGCCTTGTTTGCATACCAGCATTTTAAAAGATGGGGAGGGGGAAGCAACCAAGGACTATAAACTTCCCCATTACTTACTTGAATGTTAATTTTTCATTCCAACTGCTGAGGTTCTTGTGAAGTCTTAGAGAACTATACGCTGTATTGCCATTTCAGTCGTCATCCTTCCCCTGTTCTGCAGTGGGTATGTGCGAAAATCGGACAGAAATAAGATCCCTTGACTGCATCTGCAGTAACACTGACCCATATATTACTATGATTGTTTCAGCTGTAGTTAAAAAATTAAAAGGACAACAAAGGCTTCCTAGTCTCTGCAAGTTAAGGATGATTTGAAAAATGGCAGCCATGATGACAGGCAGACATTGCAGCTCAGCCACAGCTAGAACACAGTTAACTCTCCAGCTGTAGGGTTATCTTGGTCAACTCATGCTGTATGAACACCTCCAGGGCCACAGTGTCACAAATGTTTAGGTTAAATCTCTTTTGAGAGTAGAGCATTCATCATTTTCCTTTCTATCTATCAAGCGCTAGGGGATCGTAGCTTTGTGATTTCCTAGTCAGCTGCTGTTGAATCTTGGATTTTGGCGGTTGATTTCTGAGGCCACATGAAAGACTAGGAATGCCACAAGTTGAACGTTTTTTTTTACCAGTCAAGCGAGCGCATAATGAAGCATCAGATGCTAAACACCTTTCTGTTAACAGCTCACAAGTAACACAGAGCTGATGACTGTCTCCTCTACAGCACATTATCAAGAGGAAAAATTTCAGAAGTTTTAGCTTTTTACTGTTTTCCTTTACCACGGGTTTTGGATTCGTCTGCTCGATTCATAGAATTCCATTTATTTTTATTCTTATTTATTTGATATGTCAATCGCTTACAAGATAATAGGTATAAGTATAAACATAGTTATGAATACATGAAATGGATACATATAAGAAAAAGAATCAATAGGACAGGGACGGTAGGCACGCTGGTGCGCTTATGCACGCCCCCTACAGACCTCTTAGGAAAGGGGTGAGGTCAATAGTAGACAGTCTAAGGTTAAAGTTTTTGGGGTTTGGGGAAGAAACCACAGATTCAGGAAGAGTATTCCAGACATTGACCACTCTGTTGCTGAAGTCGTATTTCCTGCAATCAAGTTTGGTAAAGTTTACCTTGAGTTTGTATCTATTGTGTGCTCTTGTATTGTTATGGTTGAAGCTGAAGTATTCATTTGACAGGTAGGACATTGCAATGTATGTTTTTATATACTATATTTAGATCGGACTGAAGGTGGCGTAGTTCTCAGTTTTCTAGGTCTAGAATTTTGAGTCTGGTGGCATAAGGTATTCTGCAATGAGTAGAGGAGTGGAGAAATCTTCTTGTGAAATATTTCTGGACTATCTCAACTGTGTTAATATCAAATACATAATGTGGGTTCCAGACTGATGAGCTGTATTCAAGTGCAAATGTTTTGTATGCTCTAGTTAGTAGTGTAATATTACCAGAGAAAAAGCTACGTAAGATTAGGTTAACAACTCTTAATGCCTTTTTGGCTATGTAGTTACAGTGGGCTCTAGCACTTAGATCATTAGAGATGAGTACCCCAAGGTCCTTGACAAAGTTTGGATCATCAACAAGGTCTTGACTATTCAGCCTGTATTTTATTTTCGGATTTTTTTTGCCAATATGTAAGACAGAGCATTTATTTGTTGAGATTTGAAGTTGCCATTTGTTTGACCATTCTGATACATAGTCGAGGAGTGAAGAGAACGCAGTTGCTCTTAATATGATCACAGAGGTCATTTATGTAGAGTATGAAGAGAGTTGGTCCTAGAACACTGCCTTGGGGGACACCACTGTTGACAGGTACAGAATTTGATAGGACGCTCCCAATTCTGACCATTTGTTGTCTGTTTGACAGGAATGCTTCTATCCAGTTATGCAGGTGTCCAGAGATACCATAAGATTTTAGTTTTAGATTGTCGTGTACCACTGAATCAAAGGCTTTACAGAAGTCTATATAGATTGCGTCTATTGCTTTGCCCTGATCGAGTTGTGTAGTCCATATGTTTTTGCAGTGTAAGAGTTGCAGATTACAGGATAGTTTTTTTCTGAAACCAAATTGTTTATTAGAGAGTAGGTTGTTTGTCTCTAAGTGGAGTATAATGGATTGGTTAATAATTGATTCCATGACTTTACAGGTGACGCAACATAAAGAGATTGGTCTGTAATTTTCAACTAGGCTGGGGTCTCCCTTTTTTAAGATGGGGATGACTGTGGCTTGTGACCATAGGTTTGGCAAGGAGCTGGTCTTGAAAGATTTGTCAAAGTTTATGCTAAGAGGTTTGGCTATGGCAGTGGATAGCTTTTTAAAGAAGTAGGTACATATTCCGTCCGGTCCAATAGATAGAGATGGTTTTAGATTGCGTAGTGTTTTTTCAACACTGTCTTCTGTAAAATCGATATGTATTAGATCATTGTAGTTGTCTGTGGTTCAACTGGGAAATACTGGGCATGATCCATTGCTGTTTACAAATACTGAGCCAAAGAATGTGTTAAAGAGGTTGGCTTTAATGGTGTCGTTGTTGCAGTCTTTACCATGTTGCAGTCTTTGAGTCTTTTAGTTTGTTGTTTACAAAATTGAAGAAAGCGCAGGTGGAATTGGTGCATAGAAGGTTTTCCTCTTATTTAATGCGATAATTGGTGCATTCGGTCTTTATCTGGTGGCATAAATTTTTGTATCAGCTTTTGAAGTTGGCAACGTGACCAGATTTGTTTTTCTGCCAAAGTGATCTCTTTTTGGATTGAAGCTTCCTTATTGTTATGGGTAATCTGTTTTTTTCTGGTTTTGGGAGTTGTTATTGGTACATATAGTTTGATGACTCTTTTGACTTCAAGTAAAAATATGTTGTAATGGTCTTCAACAGTATTGCATCCAGTGAATAGAAATTGCCAATCAAGGGATGAGAGATCATTATCTATAAGATCATAGTTGCCTTTCTTGAAGTTATAAATGGGGATTACGTCGTTGTGATGATTTTTGTGTGGACGTATGTTGAGACAAAAGTCAATCATGTTGTGGTCACTGTTGGAAAAGGGTTCTTTAATTTGTATTCCGTAAATTGAATTCAAACTCTTGCAGAAGATGAGATCGAGGCAGTTGTTAAGTCTAGTATTGTTGGTTACTAGTTGTTCCAGTCCCAGGTTTGTTACAGCATTGTAGAAGGTTGCATGTATGGGTTCAGATTTACATTCGTCTAGGGTCCAGTTAATTTGAGGTAGATTGAAGTCACCAAGAAAGATAAAAGCGTGTGGGCAGGATGTTGCCCATGTTAGTAGTGAATTTAGCTTGTTTACATATTCAATGTCATAATCAGGGGCTCTGTAACATAGTAAGAATCAAAATGTGATATTTAAGGAGAGTTCACAGACGATGGTCTCAGGAAGAGCAAGCTCCTGGGTAACTTGGATGTTTTTTAGATGTAAGGACTTTTTATAGAAGATAGCAAAACCACCTCCTCTACGGACTTCACGATCTGATCGGTAAACATAGTAGTCTCTTACTGAGGTAATGGGGTCAGGGAGAGATGCGATGAGCCATGTTTCACAGACAAATATGATGTCGAATTTAGCCATATTTAGTAAGAGGAGAAATTCAGGTATTTTATTCATAAGGCTTCTTGCATTGAGTAGCTTGCATTTAAGGCCAGTTGTATTTATCTCCTACCCATTTGATAATTTTTGCAAGGTTTATTATATAAGGCTTTTAATTTTTCTGTTGAAAACAGCTTATGGTAAACTCCACTCAAATCTCTACCCTTTAGAAAAGGCAGAGACAGTCAGGAAAGTCAGATTGCTTTATCAGGCATCTAAGAGAGAAACTTAGGCTGGAGGTTTCTCTGTCATATACAGGCAGTCCTTGACTTACAACAGTTCATTTAGTGACCGTTCAAAGTTACATTGGCACTGAAAAAAGTGACTTATGACCATTTTTCACACTTATGACCATTGCAGCATCCCCGTGGTCATGTGATTTACATTTTGATGCTTGATAACTGGTTCATATTTATGACAGTTGCACTGTCCTGGGGTCATGTGCAGCCTTCTGACAAGCAAAGGCAATGGGGAATCCAGGTTCACTTAACAATTGTTTTATTAACAACTGCACTGATTGTCAGCTGGTGCTCCATTCAAAATCCAAGAAAGAAATACTTAGACTCCATTAATTAGAGAAAAGATATATTTTACTGGAAATCAAGTGGTAGCAACAAAAGAATTCTGAATCTGAGAAAATGAGCACGTAAATCACATATACAAAGTGATGGCAACGTTCCCACCCCCAATAGTTCAACTGGCTCATCCAGTTAAAAGTTGTGTATATCATCATGTGGGCATCTCCAGGTGGTGATGAGGCCTCTGTCCGTTGACCTTGACATATTTTGATAAAGAGTTGCGGCTGCACATAGCATAGGATAGAAGCCTAAACAAGAACCTTCCCCCCCCAACTTATTCAGTTCTGTTTTGTAACACCTCCAGCTTGCTTCCCATAACCATGTCCCCCCTCCTCCACCCCCGTTACTTATGACAGCTGAAAGATGCAAAGCAAAGGAAAAAAATCTTGAAGGCTGACACTGATTCACTTAATAAATGTGGCTAGAAAAGCCGTAAAATGGGGTAAAACTCACTTAACAAATTTTTCACTTAGCAACATAAATTTTGGGCTGAATTGTGATTGTAAATTGAGCACTACCTGTAATAGCTCCCAATGTGTTGACAATTCTTTTGTGAGTGAGCATTCTCCCTCTTTCTCCTTTGAATGAATCATTCCACCAGCATTTAGAAGTAGAATGATTTAATAAGACTGTACCATGTGTCTTTGTGAGTGTGGATTGCTCTGCTCTATTGTGATAACTACTATCACTCTTTTTATGAGATAATTCAGTTCCTTCCGTATCTACTTGTCATTGATCCTTAGGCTGTAAGGGCAACATTGCATCTAGCATGACTGCCTGATCTTTCTTTTCTCCTTCCCAGACTCAAGTGCAGTCTTTGGGCAGAAGGACAGTCCTGGAGCTCCTGCCTTCCCTAGTCCACGTGAGGCATGGAATTGCTTACACCGTACACCTCCTTCCTTCCCTACTGCCCCATCCTGGCCCAAAGGTGGCTGCAATGATGGTACAGAGCATGGAAGCAGCCAGCTTGACAAGGAGAGTGAGAAGTCTGAAAGGCCAGTGATCAAGGATGAGAAGGACAGGTAAGAGGCAGAGGAGAAAAGGGACACGGATTAATGGCAAAGGCTTAATATGCAGCAGAGTCCCATCCACCATTACAGAGATAGGTGACTTATAGGTACCTACATTATATGCTGCCATTCAGAACTAGGTTTTCCTAGAGTGACTTACAGTATCTCACAGAAGTGAGTCCACCCCCTCACATTTTGTAAATATTGAAGTATATCTTTTCATGTGACTACACTGAAGAAATGACGCTTGGCTACAATGTAAAGTAGTAAGTATACAGCTTGTATAACAGTGTAAATGTGCTGTCCCCTCAAACTAACACAACACACAGCCATTAATGTTCAAACTGCAGGTAACAAAAGTGAGTACACCCCTAAGTGATAATGTCCAAATTGGGCCCAAGTAGCTGTTTCCCCTCCCTGGTGTCATGTGACTTGTTAGTGTTACAAGATCTCAGATGTGAAGGGGGAGCAAATGTGTTAAATTTGGTGTTATCGCTCTCACTCTCATACTGGTCACTGGAAGTTCAACATGGCACCTCATAATAATGAACTCTCTGAGGATCTGAAAAAATGAATTGTTGCTCCACATAAAGATGTCCTAGGCTATAAAAAGATTGGCAAGAACCTGAAACTGAGCTGCAGGATGGTGGGCAAGACCATACAGCAGTTTAACAGGACAGGTTCCACTCAGAACAGGCCTCGTCATGGTCAACCAAAGTTGAGTGCCCATGCTCAGTGTCATATCCAGAGGTTGGCTTTGGGAAACAAGACGTATGAGTGCTTCCAGCATTGCTGCAGAGGTTGAAGAGGTGGGGGTGGGGTCAGCCTGTCAGTGCTCAGACCATACACTGCATGCTGCATCAAATTGGTCTGCAGGGCTGTCGTCCCAGAAGGAAGTCTCTTCTAAAGATGATGCACAAGAAAGCCCGCAAACGGTTTGCTGCAGACAAGCAGACTGTGGTCCACTGAGACCAAGATAAATTGTGAATGAATTGCCGGTAGAAGTTTGCAAACCCCAGGAAGCTTTGTAGCTGTCTGTGGGTGCGAGGGGCTTGCCAACTGAGGACGACTTGTACTTTGGCTGGGTCCATCTCTATGCCTTTATTGGAGACTCGGTATCCCAGGTAGTCCAACTGCGTGGTTCAGATGATGTCAAGTGTGTGTGGCGGTAACCAGGTGAGGAGTACAAAGACAAGTATGTCTTGCCTACAGTCAAGCATGGTGGTGGAAATGTCATGGTCTGGGGCTACATGAGTGCTGCCGGCACTGGGGAGCTACAGTTCATTGAGGGAACCATAAATGCCAACATGTACTGTGACATACTGAAGCAGAGCATGATCCCCTCCTTTGGAGACTGGGCTGCAGAGTAGTATTCCAACATGATAACAACTCCAAACACACCTCCAAAATGATCACTGCCTTGCTAAAAAAAGCTGAGGGTAAAGGTGATGGACTAGCCAAGCATGTCTCCAAACCTAAACCCTATTTAGCATCTGTGGGGCATCCTGAAATGGAAGGTGGAAGTATGCAAGGTCTCTAACTCCAGTGGCAACCTGTGAAGCTCTGGTGAACTATGTCCAAGAGGGTTAAGGCAGTGCTGGAAAAAAATGGGGGCCACACAAAAATATTGACATTTTGGGCCCAATTTGGACATTATCACTTAGCGGTGTACTCACTTTTGTTGCCAGGGGTTTAGACATTAATGGTTGTGTGTTGAGTTAGTTTGAGGGGACAGCAAATTTGCACTGTTATACAAGCTGTATACTTACTACTTTACATTGTAGCCAAGTGTCATTTCTTCAGTGTTGTCACATGAAAAGATATACTTCAATATTTACAAAATGTGAGGGGGTGGACTCACTTCTGTGAGATACTGTATATAACGGGAAGCTAGCATGCAGTACAAGCACACAATCCTTCTGGGCTCCACAGGTCTTCTTTGAAACCAAAAAATCATAGGCAATCTCGGCTAAATATTGTGAGATGTAAGACCCAAATTATTTAATACTCACAATACAGAGACAGGTCTGGTTCACAATTCAAAGGTTTATTAAAGAAAATAAGCGTTTGCAAATGGGCCTTCAAGTCCCTTCCAAAGTGGATTGGGTAAAAGAAGAGCAAGATCTAATGGTCAAACAATACATTTTATACACTCTATGCAATGCACACCACGCCTAAGAAGCCCTCCCCACTCCCCTTATTATCTTTAAGTCATACTATAAGGTAAAGGGTTTCTTCTTGACGGTTTCTTCCTAAGCACCAGATATCTTATTTTGTTTACTTGTAGCTTCGCCTTGGCGGATGTTCCTATCTTATGTGCCTGTTTTATTGCCAGTGGCCTTGCCTGGGCGGATGTTCCTGTTTTCTAAGAAGCCTGCAACTAACCAGCATGTTTTGTTTAACTGAACATACTGTACTTCATGGTTAGGATACAGCAACAAAGACAACACAGCTTAATAATGCACTTAATATTTCTAATTCTATTATAAAAGAGTAACTTAATATTTATTTCCTTCAAATCCACCCTTTTCTTCCTGAATTACTCTTTTATACTTGCAACAATTCATAGTTTCCTATGCTCTCTAGGTTCATGTGAAAGCAAATTTTTATACTCTGAATCTTCTGTTTCCAACCTTTGTCTTTCTACTTTCAGTATCAACATAGTTTCCTTCACCACCACCACCCTATTGACGTTATTAGAGTCATGCTACTCGTAGTTCTTTTTTATTAGGATTTGTATGAGAGGAATCAAACACGGTAACATCATCAGGGCTAGGAATCGCAAGATAACAAATTTGGCTAATTCCTTCCAGTTTCCAATTTTTATATCACTTGGTTGTACAGCTCTTTTTGTTTTGACCTGATTAGCTAGATCATCATATACAGCTAGTCCCAACAGTTGCTTTTGTCTAATGGGGAGGAGGAAAAAGCTTGGCTTGATTATTCCCAATATACAAGATCCATACCACCCCTTAGGTAGATATCCATAGGCATACTTTTCACATATCCAATACATACCTTCCAGAGCTACTCAGTCCAGAGTGTCACTTTCGGGATCCTTCAAATAAGCCATTTCAGTTATTTCACTTAATACTTCCTTTTCTGAGGTTCCACTTCCTCCCCACCAACTGTTGTTATTCCATACAGTCAAACAAATCATGTCTCATACTGCTACCCTTTTATCATTCTTCTTTTTCTCATAACACACTATCTTACACCCAATACTACATACACAATCAATGCAATGAGAACAACAACATCCACAAACACAATTACAAAACCAACACATCTGGGAGGGCGTGCAATGGAATCAGTTGTAGTCTCCTTCAGCTGAGGAAAGAGCGTAGGCAACCATTCTGCTCTGAATAGAAAAAACAAAAGTTAATCCAAGAGTGAATATTACCCCTCCTACAGGTAAAAGGATTGTCCACCAGTCCATTAGGTTTTTCAGATCGTCAGCTTCAGTGGATCTCCTTGGTGAGATTCCACCTTCCACTCCTTTGGGGCTGGCATGGGCCCTTTCACCTGGTAATGAGTCCACGCTTTTTCGCAGTTTGAATTGCAGTTTCAGTGGTCTACAGGATAATGAAAGGTCCTTCCCAAGTTGGAGTCAATTTCTCATCCTTCCAGGCCTTTATCAACACCCACTGTCCTGCTTTATATTGGTGTACAGCAAAGTCCAAGGGTGATGTTTGTGTGAGAATGCCTTTCTGTCATAAAAGAGAAAAACATCTGGACAGTTCTTGTACATATTTCTGATTATTTTTTCTTTTAATTCAATTCTTGGTAAACCTTCCCTCCCCATATATGGTATCCCAAACAACATTTCAAATGGTGATATTCCCACATCTTTTCTAGGTTGAGTTCGTATTCTCAGTAGGACTTAAAGGAAGACATTTAGTCCATGGCATATGTGTTTCCAATATTAATTTGATCTAACAATACTCTTAACACCACTGTTGCTGTAACATTACTGAAGGGAAAAGCTTCAACTCACCCTGTGAGCTGGTCTACTCTGACCAATAAAGATTTTACTCCCCCCACTTTTGGCAATTCTGTAAAATCCACTAGAATACACTGAAAGGGTCTTAGCGCTGGTGGCCTTCCACCCATCTGTTGTTTCCTGGCAGCTTGTCTGTTTACCTTTTTACAAATTAAACATTTGTCTATAATTGATTTTGCCACAGGATATATTCCAATACAACCATAACATTTCAAAAGTTCATCTACAATAGCTTGAATTCCCCAATGACTTCCTTCATGTAGTTTTCCCATCACATTTCTAGTAATAGCTTTGTTAAAAACTTGTCTTCCATCCATCAGAAACCATCTCCCTTCCTTATCCTGTCCTATCCCATCATTTTTCATCTCTTCTCCCTCTTTATGCGTAAATTGGGACACTCCTATCTCCTCTAATCCTCATCCTCATCCATCAATTAATATACTTTCTGTTCCTTTTCTCTTTCTACTTCCTTTTGTGGACAGTTTCTGGCAAAATGTCCATCCCTTCCGCACCTAAAACACTGTGTCCTTCTACTATATCCAGTCCACATTCCTTTTCCTCTGCCTCGCCACATTCCTCTATTTCCCACCCCTCTTTTCTCTCCCACATTCTCCATGGGATCTTCCTTGCAAACACTTGCTATTACCTTTCCACCTACTTCACCACCACAACAACAAAAACCTTGCAACTTACTGTTTCTTTGTAAGACAGGGAATCAAAATACTACCTCCTTTTTATCTGGGATTGGGCTCAACACACAGACGTTCACCCCAACTTTTTACCATCAACATACTCACACATTTGTACTGAAATCAGACTGCTTGCATAAACAATTTCACACAGAAAAATTCATTTCATGCTTTCTCCAAACAAACCAATTGTAATTATTTTAGCTAATGAGCTCCATTTTCTAAATCTTTTTGTATACTATTTTTGGAGGGTCTCATCTTCCAGGTTTGGAAATGATTACACACAAACATATTCATGTACACATAAACAACATTTCCAGACCTGGGGAGGTTTTGTTCCTTTAAATCTCCACTTTTTCTTTCCTTGGGCAACCTGTAGTTTGTTCTCAAAGCAGTAGGAAAACTCAAGGAGTGGTTCCAATCAAAAGTGTGATTGTGGGCCCTAACCACTGCCTCCCTGTTTCCCACAGCCTTCGGCCCAAGCCAAAAAGCCCATTTAGTTCTCTGGTTGGCCAAACATCTCACAAGTATATTTTGTTTTGAGCTGCAGCTGCCCAACTGGGGTTATACACAGGTAAAGATATTTTTCTTCAATCCCATCCCATTCAATTCTGCATGCAATTATTATAGATGCACATCTAAGAACTTTTAACAGAAATCACATCAAATTGATCAAGTCAAATTATCTGAGTCTTCCCATATCCCAGGTTTGGCCCAAATAATGCCACTACTTCCTCCTCGACTGCATGTGGTTCCTCCTGTAATTTCTTCATTTGTTTCTTAAATTTTTTGATGGTATTTCTACAGTACTGCTAGTTAATTTTATAGTAAGTTTATCTTTCCTAGGCTTAACACAACAAGTACATTTATTGCCCGTTTTCCCTTGAGAGTTTTCCTGATTATGTTTTCCTGAGTTTCTCGATTTTACAGCCGTTCACAACACAACACCAGTCTGCTTCCCTTCAGGCTGGCCTTCCCCTCTCACAGGAGTAAGGAACCGCAACCTTTCAGGTCCACACTAGCTCTGGACTTCACTAGTGTTCCCGGAACACAGTCCAGCACACACACACTGCTGTTATTGACAAACCTTCCACAATCACTCTCCCGACCACCCAGGTACAAGTGTGCGTTCCCTCCTTCAGGGCAACTTACCTGGGCTGGTATACCGGGTTGCCTGGTCCTCTTAGAGTCTCAATGGTTGCGTCCTTCCTTTTCCTTTGATATTGTGGACCAGAGTTGTCAATTCAGTTTCGGCTTGGGGCCCGGAAATGGAAGTCCAGTCTCAGATTACTCTAGGCAGTTGAAATCAACCGGCGCGCCCCCAGAATTAATGCAGGGAACCCCAAAAGAGGCCCTCAAGCCCCACATTGGACACCAAGATTGTGAGATGTAAGACCCGAATTATTTAATACTCACAATACAGAGACAGGTCTGGTTCACAATTCAAAGGTTTATTAAAGAAAATAAGCGTTTGCAAATGGGCCTTCAATTTTCCTCTCTGTGGCTCCGAGAGTCCAGAGAGATTGGGTATGCTCAGTTCCTCTGCCTTGTTGGACTGAGTCTGCATGATATTTGAAGCTCTGCCCTGCGCCGTGGCCACGCCCCAGTTTTCACTCAGTCCAGCCAGGACGAACGTGAATTGCTGGGGCTCCACTTCGATTGGAAGTGGAGGCCGTTTCTTTCAAAGAAAAAAAGTTTAAAAGGTTTAAAAGCCTCAGGAAGGAGTTTTTTAGAGCTGCAGCCAAGAGAGGTTTTTTTACCTCCATTCTTGGCAGGGCGGCCGCCCTAGCGCATGGAACCATGACCATGTGGAGCGGCTCCCAGTGATCAAGCCGATAAGGGTCTCAGCTGTTTTGCGCGGTAGCGCAGCAGCAGCACGGGCGAATGGCCCGTTTTCCTTTCGTTTTAGATCACTTTGGCTGCAAAGCACTCAGCGTAGCAGCAGGCAGCAGCAGCTGAGAGGGCAATCGGCCCAGCAGATGAGGAAGGCTTTGCAGCAGTGCAAAGCAAGCCGCTTGATCAGACAGTTGGCCTGATCCCAGCTGGGTGGCGCAGCTGCGTGGCAGCGGTTGGCACCGAAGGAGTGGATCGAGGTTAGCTGGTGGCGCAGATCGTCCATGTTGCCAGTGCTGTGGTTCCTGTTCCAGCACTGAGGTAAACGCGTGGGCGCCAGTAGACCTGTATGCAGGTCCCTTATTTTACTGTGGTGACCAGCAGGGCAAGGCTGCAGCCCAGCAATAGGCCTCTTCAGGCCTACTTCACCGGTTTAGAGGTAAGAGGAATTTTTTTATTCTGGATGGGGCCCAGAGGGCAAGGAAAGTAGTTACTGTAATGTGAAAGCAACTCCTCATCCCCTCCCTCACCAGGATCCAACCTCTCCCTCTGGCTGTTCTGCAATTCCTCCCCTATCTTTCTTTAAAGTGTTTTATTTTTTACAACAAACATACAAAACAACAAATAAAACCCTCTTTTCAGTTACACAGTGTGTTGGTTTGGTATATATGTCTTGTGCACAATATCTAAAGTCTTTTCCTCTTATATTTACATTCATATTGTATTAATTGATTTTTCATATCATATTGTATCATTATCATACTAACATTAATCTTTTAATTTCAATTCCATGTTATTCTTAAGAGCAAATATCAGGTCTTACTAATTTTTATTCATAGCATGACTTATTCAGAAATAATCAATTATAACATATCATTACTATTATATTATTCTTCAATTTCCTACTTTTCCATCTAACCATTGATAAAATAAATCCCATATCTTATAGTACTCCTTTTCTTCTTGCTCTCTAATTGCTAATGTTAATCTACTCATTTCTGCACATTCCATTATTTTCTTAATCACTTCCTCCTCTATTGGAATTTTCTCATTTTTCCAATTTTGAGCAAATACAATTTTAGCTGCAGTTAAAACATTGATAATCAACTATGTCAATTCTCTGTTGTAATCTCCAGGTAAAATTCCCAATAAAAATATCTCTGGTTTTAAATCTATATACTGTTTTGTCATTTTTTCCAACCATGTGTGTATTTTTAGTCCAATATCTTTTAGCTTCCACACATGTCTACCACATGTGGTAATATGATCCAGGTATCTGATGACATTTCCAACATTTCGCCTATTTATCCTTGAACATCTTTGCTATTCTTGCTGGGGGTAGATGCCACCTGTAAAACATCTTATACAAATTCTCTTTATATGCTGTTGACGTTAATTTATAGTTTCCGGTCCATAATTTCTGCCATTTTTCCAAATCTATCCCATATCCAAAATTTTTCCCCCATGCAATCATCGTTTCTTTAACTTGTTCTTCACTCCTAATAAAATAAGCATATAGTTTTTTAATCATCCTCTCATCAGTACCTGTTAAGATTTTGTCTAATTCAGAAGGTTCTTGATCGAATCCTTCTTTCTTACTATCTTTTTCATATCTAGAATGTATTTGCACATATGAATACCAATTCATGTTTATTCCTTGTTCATCTAAATCTTGCTTTGTTTTGAGTTCACCCTTTTCATTTAAGATTTCATTGTATCTGACTATATGTTCCATTTTAAAAACAATTGGATACACAAATGCCTCTATTGTTGATACCCAGACTGGAATTTTCATATAATGTTGTTTCCTTATTTTCTCCCATGTTAATAATAGGGTGTCTCGAATATAATGCCTCTGAAAATGTCCATGTACTTTGCTTTCCTTATACCATGAAAATGCATGCCACCCCAATTGTAAATCATGACTTCCAATGTTAAAAATCTAGTATTTCTCAGCACAATCCATTCTTTCAACCACATCAGTGTTGCTGCCTGGTAGTATAATTCCCAATTGGGTAGTCCAAAACCTCCTCTCATTCTAGTCTCCTGTAAAAGTTTAATTCTTGCTTTCTTTCCCTGCCATATATATTTCAACATTATTTTGTTTAAGTCCTCAAAATATTATTTTCCTAATTTAATTGGAATCATCTGAAATAAATATAATATCCTCGGTAATATATTCACTTTGATTGTAGATATTCTCCCTATTAAAGATAATTGTAGATTTTTCCATTTTTCCAAGTCTGTCGCAATCTGTTGCTTTAATTTATAATAATTATATTCCTTCTCTTTTGTTAGCTTTCTGTGCTCTACAGTCCAATTTTATGTCCACTATTGCATTAAAATCTCCCAAGATATATATGTTATCATATTCCAATTCTATTATTTTCTTATGCAATTTTTTATAAAATTCTTCTTGTTTTTCATTTGGTGCATAAATTGCTACTAAAAGCATCTTTAAGTTATTATCAATTACTTCCACCATCAATATTCTTCCTTCTTCATCTGTAAAAATTAATTTAGCTTTAATTGTATTCTTAATATGTAACACCACTCATCTTTTATTTTGTTGTGCCAGTGAGGAATACAAATTGCCAATTCTAGGATGATTCAATACTTGGACATGTTGTTTTTTTGATATGAAATTCTTGCAAGCAGACTATATCTAATTTTAATTTTTCTAATTTATCAAATGTTTTTTTCTTTTTGATGGCTGAGTTTAATCCATTTATATTTATTGTAATCAATTTTTTTCTTCCATTGTTTATACTTTATATGTAGGGTTAATTGCTCTCATTGTTCTTTGTTCTCTTGGTTCTTTGAATTCCACCCTTCCACCTACTGCACCTTCTTCCTGTATTTTTTCATCTTTTTTCTTTATCTCTTATGTCGACCATCTCCTTTTGATATTTGTCTATTTCCTCCTCCCGTCTTCTCTCTTCTTCTTTTCATCTAAAATATTCATCATAAAACAATTCTGCTTTCTCTATTGAGTCCAGTCTATGTCTTTGCTCTTGCAAAGTAAATATTAAGCCTTCTGGAATCAGCCATCTATAGCTCACTTCCTTTTTGATTAAAATTTTCATCAAGAATTGATACTCTCTTCTCAGATCTCTCACTTTTCTCGGTACTTGTTTCAGGACTATGATCTCCTTTCCTTTGTATTTCAGTGGGTCATCTCTTGCTGTCTGTAATATTTGCGTTTTGATTGCTTTCTTAGTAAATTTCATATGGACTTCTCTAGGTAATTTATTTTTCATAGCATATCTTGTAAACACTTGGAACACTTCGTCTATTCCATCCATCATTTTTTCTTTGGGTATCTCCAAACCTCCTGCCAGCAATTCTATCATTATTTCTGTGAGATTTTCTCCCTTTTCTTCAATATTCTGAAATCTCAGATAAAAACCAGCTCTATCCATCTCCCAGGCAAGCATTCCTCTTCCCTTGTCCTCTTCAACCACTGTCAGCCTGTTATCAATTTCTCCAACTTTTTTATTTGTTCGGTCTTCTTTTTCTTCTATTGTTTGAAATCTCTCTTCATTCTTTATCATCATTTGTTGTATTTTCTCTATTTTCTCATCTGTTTTCTCTGTTCTCTCTTCTATCATTTCCATTCGTTTCCCTTGTTCTTGTATTGCTTGCATTATCATTTGTAGTGTAACTTCCTTTCCCTTTTCCTTCTCCCTCTCTTTTTCCTGCTGCAGCATGGTGCGAATTGACTGCTGAGAGTTTGGACTTAGTGAGGTGGTTGTCGTCTTCATCTTTAATTAGTTACAATTCCAGTCAAAAAATTTAACACCAGGAACAATTATCTTCAGGATCTTCTTTACCCTAATCCAATTATCGAAAAGGAGGGGGGGGGAGGAAAAAGTTTCAAAAAGAAGAAAAAAATAAAAATAAAATTAAAAAAAAAGAACAATAAAAAGAGAAGAGAGAAAAAAGATAGACCAATTTCATCCAAAAGGCCAATAGGCCAAAAGGCCAACTAAAAAAGAAAAGAGACTAAAATATAAAAATGTGAAGAAAAGGGAAAAGAGGAAGAATATAAAAACACCACATTTTAAAATAGTATATATAAAAAGAGGAAGAGAAATAGTGAGATAAATCCACCAGTAATCTTAAAAAGGGAAAAGGAAAAAAACAGAAACTTAAAAAAGAGAAAAAAAAGTTATATTCCAACAGTGAGGCTGAGGCTGATAGCTTAAAAATAAACCCCCAAAAAGAAAAGAGAAAATTAGGCCAAGAATGGCTACCAGCCAGCAGAAAAAAGAAAAAGATTCAGTTATAGTTTAAAGATGAGTCACAAAGTGAATTACAGCCACCATACAGGCACAATATCAAAGTTTCAATAAGTTTCAGCAAAATATAATCCAAAGTCACAGCAATCTTGTTTCTTTCAACTTCAGTCTCCAGCTGTTAAATTGTTTTACAAGAGAAGCACCTGCATAAACATTCATTCAGCGCTCTACTCTCTATCTTAACATAAACAGCCTGTGACTAGGAAAACATTCCCACCAATTTATCTTCAGTTCCTTCAGAAGAGAAAAAAAAATTTTTAGGGGCCTCTAGGTGGCAGTGTTGCTTAAATTACTTGGCTCAGTTCTTTGTTAAACTGTAACAAACCAAGAAAAGTCTAAAAAGTTTCTAAACAAAAAATTCCCCTTTAAGAAGAAAAAAGAAAATCAACAAAAAAGAGAAAAAAAAATACAAAATCTCTCTTTAAAATTAATTCCAAAAATTGTCTTTCTTTAATAAAGTCCAGTCCAGCTTAAAAGCTAAGTCTGTTTAAAGTTCAAAAAAATAACTCCAATTAATTTAACAGGTTCAATTTCACCGCTTGTTTCCTCTTCCATCTTCTATTTTCTAAAATTTCCCCCCCCCC
>NW_020770269.1:0-26618 GCF_900518735.1 Pseudonaja textilis
ATCTATCTATCTATCTATCTATCTATCTATCTATCTATCTATCTATCCATCCATTCCCACCTATGGTATCTCTATCAAGCTATCTGTCTCTGTCTAGCTCTATGTATCTAGCTATCTCTGTCTGTCTGTCTATTTGTTTGTCTATCTATCTATCCATCCTTCCATCCCCACCTATCTACGGTATCTCTAGCTAGCCAGCTTCTCTCTGTCTAGCTCTATTTATCTATCTCTGTCTATCTGTCCATCTATCTGTCTGTCTGTCTATCCATGCCACTTATCTATGGTATCTCTAACAATCTATCTCTGTCCATTTCTTATTTATCTATCTAGTTATCTATCTCTGTCTAGTTGTGTTTATCTATCTATCTTTGTCTGTCTGTCTATCTCTATCTATCTATCTATCTATCTATCTATCTATCTATCTATCTATCTATCTATCTATCTATCTATCTATCTAATCATTTATCTACTTAGGTACCCATCTATTTATCTCTATCTACTTATCCCTGTCTACTTATCTCTATTTATCTGACTATCTCTTGTCATCTGTTTGAGTCTGTCTATATCGATTTATCTCTGTCTTCTATTTCTCTTATCTATCTAGCTGTCATAACCATCTATCTGTCTCTGTCTGTTTGTCTCTGTGTCTGTTTATCATATCTGTCAATCTACCTCCCTCCCTTCCTTCCCTACTAACTTTTATCTATACACACACACACACACACACACACACACACACACACACCCCATCCTTTAGATCAGGGGTGTCAAACTGGCAGTCCAGTCCATGGGCCGGATGCATCATGCCCACCCTGGCTTCGCAAAGGCAAAAAACGTCACCATATGTCATGTGACGTCGTGTGACGCGATCGAGTTAGACACCCAGGCTTTAGATCATACTGGAAATCCCTTAAAAAGAAGGCCGTGTCCGCAGGGCTGATGATCCCAAAGAAATTGGGATTTGATGAGGTAGCTGCCTTGTTTTTAACATCATTATTGGAAGCCACACAAGAGTCACTTTACTATAAGACGGGCAGCAGGGTGGAATGTAGTAAGGAGCCCAATCCCCAGGAGGAAGGGGGTGCATTCCAGAGGACGGAGAGGCAACTCAGCCCAGATATTATTATGTGTGTGAGAGAAGAAGGGCGAAGACAGCCTCTCCCTTACAGTTCCCACAGAGAGCATATAGATGCAGAGAGCAGAGTGCTTCATTTTGGCAAGATTCTGTCTCTAAGCCTGGAGCACTAAAGAACCCGGCTTGGAAGAGTCATCCATATACATACACATTGCCAGACGCTTGCGTTTTGATCGTGTCACCATGGAGCTGCTGCCGCCACCATCACTGCAAGGATTGTCACAAGTCACTTCGTTCGGCAGTCATTAAACCAAACGGTTGCAAGTTGAGGGTTATTATCCCTACTTTAGCTTCCCAGCATTAAATAACCAAATCTTGAAAGGCTGACACTCAAGCCGTGTTCCACAAATGATCCGTCTGGCTCCTTCGTCCAAGAATTGGCACTGCCTCTTGCCCTGTTCCCAGCGTCAAGGCGCTTTCCACTCTTCTGCATAGAAAACCGCAGGCCCCGTGTGCACGTGTGATGTGTGTATCTGTGTGTATCTGTGTGTGTATATGTGTGTGTCAGAGAGAGAAATTTCCAACTTTGTTACACACACACATCTCCCTTCCACTGCCGAAAAAAGCCCACAAGCCGTCTATTCAATAATTAACGTCCCCATTGGGACACCACGAATCAAAAGCTGTTATGTCCCAAAGTTTACTCTGGCTCCGAACGGCATGGTTTGACTGTATATTCTGGCACCTCGGAGCGGGATTTCACCCCCCACTTTGGATTCCCTGTGATTATCCCCTCTCCAAGATGGACTGAGAAGTGGTGTTCCCAGCCTGGCAGGGGTTGGGGCTGTTATTACAGACCAGGAACGATGGGGAGAGGAGAGCAAAGGAGAGGAACAACCCGTTACTTGATCTATGTTTATTTTTCATGGATGCTGCCCCAAACGTAACATTACAGCAGCCAACGCTGGAGGGCTGGAGGGGCGGTGGCACTCTTAAGGAGTAATTGTGCCCACACAGCCTCTTTCCCCCTACTTGACTTTAATGAATGCCTAGGTTGTGCTTGCTCGCCAGCTCCGGTGGCTTAAGTAAAATATACAGAAGGCCTTGGAGGGAGAGAGATCAGGAAGACCTCTGTTGGCCTGGTGAAAGGAAGAGGAAAAAGACAATCCAGACTTCATTTGGGCAGTAATTAATTTCACATGTGGCCTCCCTGGTCGATGGCTTCTTTGGGCTGGAGAAATGTGGGAGGTGAGCAGGGACGGGCACGCCACTGCGGCTCCGTGTGGCATGTAAGCACCATGCTCTGGCTTGTGACTTCCGTCGCGCCTGCAAAGATGGATTCTTGAGCGGTGGTTGCAAGGCACAAGTAGCCAGAAGCCTGCACTGAGCCCATTATTATTCCTACCTCTAGACAAGACGTTGGTCAACTCACGGTGCAAATTAACTGGCAATAGATGAGGGTCAGTGGAACTCGATTCAATTCTGTTCAGAATAACAGAGTTGGAAGGGACCTTGGAGGTCTTCTAGTCCAACCCCCTGTTTAGCCAGGAAACCCTGCACCACTTCAGACAAATGGCTGCCCAATCTCTCCTTAAATACCCCCCCCCCCAGTGTTGGAGACCCCCAACTCCTGATGTTCCACTGGTTAATTGTCCTCACTGTTAGAAAGTTTTTCCTGAATTCCAGGTTGCTTCTCCTTGATTAGTTTCCATCTCTTGTTTCTTGTCCTGCCTTCTTTTACTTTGAAGAATAATTTGACACCCCCCTCTCATCTTTGGGGCAGCCCCTCAAATCCTGGAAGACTGCTTTCATGTCCCCCCTAGTCCTCGTAATTCATGGGGGTCTGGACTTGGGTGCTTCTGGGAATTGAAGTCCACTCGTCTTCATGTTGAGAAACCCTGACATAGACGCAGAAAAAGCTTTGTCCGCGCTGCTATATTTTGCAGAATCTGATCCTTCCTGTTCAAAATCTGGTTCTTTTGACTCCACCTAGGAATATCTCAGAACATAATGAAAAGAAGCTGTAGCTGGAATAAACCGCCTTTGAAATGCCACGTAATGACTCCATTTCCTCATAATGCAAACTGCAGCATGCTGTAAATTCTCTTTTAATGGCCAAAAGAACCAGCCTATATGTCATCTGGGTTCTCCTTCCCCCCCCCCCCCTCAAGGAGTGGAAGTAAAATAACTTTGGTGTTTCTGCCATGTTTAAACCAAAATGTAATGCCTTCGCTCTTGCCCCCAACAGCTGGTCCTACTTAAAACCCAGCGCTTAAGTGCTCACCAGTCTTATTACATGGAAATTATCATCTTAAGCCCTCTCGGGGAGTTTGTAACAACCGCTTTTCCAGGGTCCATCTTTTCATCCAAAATAAACAAAGGGGCATCCATTTGCTGGGTGGTGCATTCTCTGCGTCGACTTTAACCAGGAACCCGATAGTTACACAGGGGATGCTAATGTGGCTGCTATTTTGCGTGGTTTACCAGTTGGAGAGCCATCCAACTCGGCTGGAAGGGCCCACCTATACTCGTACTTCAAACCCTGTCATTTGGGGTTCGCGAGAAAGATTGTTTGTTGTGGCTGTTGCTAGAACGAAACGCTTGCAGATTTTGACGGGAAAGGATCGCCGACAGGCCGACGTGTTGCACTAGATCAGGGGTGTCAAATTCAAGGCCTTTAGGGTGCTTAAATCTGGCCCACAGGGCTCTGGCAGAGGGTTGCAGGAGGCCGTCGCAGCCCAAAACGGAGCTCGGGAGCCCGTTTTCGCTGGCAGAGTACTTGGGCCAATACCGGTGCCCCCAACATGAGTGATGTTGATCTGGCCATGCCCACTGCACCTCCCCAAGGTCAAACACAACCCTGATGCGGTCCTCAGGGAGTTTGACACCCCTGCACTAGATGACGAGCTGAAGAATGTAATCCAGATTTTTGATGGGCATTCGGAGGGTTAGACAGGATCATCTACGATGGAAGAGTAACTCAAGGTTGGCGCTCTCTGAGCTTGATGGTTTGCTTGCAGGTGTTTCCTTACCCATCTAGGTAACGTCATCAGTGTCAGAAGTGGGATTTGCAGAGAGAAGAATTGTAGGGGCCTTGGCGCTCTGTGATCTTGGTTCTTTTCTTGCAGGTGTTTCATCACCCAACTAGGGAACATCATCACTTTAGAAGGGAGTTGAGTTTGTGGAAATGAGGAAGGGGGAGGGGGGAGGACTCTGTGGTCCTCGGTTGTTTTCTTGGGAGATGTTTCATTACCCAACTAGGGAACTATATCAGTCGAGAAGAGAGTTGGGTTTACAACTTCACATATGAACAAATCACCCAAGGGTTTCACATGTAGCCTTTTCAAGATTCAAGAACCTTGCAAGTTTGAAAGTACAATTCTCCCTCTGTCTCTTTTTCAGCCTGAGACACTAGGGAACCCTACTAAGCCTCTTGCCTTACCCTGTATCCAACCGCGGGCCAGGTTGTCTCTTCTCTGACCCCTGGCTGTGGCGCTTCGTTCAAACTCCCAAGTCCTTCCCCATATACCATTTCAACTTTAGAGCCAGGAATTCTTCCTGATGGCGGATTGAATTTTTTGGTTGCCATAGGAACAGGCTTCAAGGGGCACGCTGGCCATTTCCTGTCTGGTGCTAGAAAGACCAACTTACACTTCCCCTTTGAGGGGTAATCTTCCAGGTTGTTTTTTAAATGCTTGCGTTCATCTCTGAGAATCTCAGAGGATTCCTCCACAGAGATACGAGATGGAAAGTACAAGCCCTCGACTTCCTCCTCATACCACGCCTATGGATGTCGCAGATGTTTTGAGGTGACTGATTTGTGTATAAAACAACAGAGTTGGAAGGGACCTTGGAGGTCTTCCAGTCCAACCTCCTTGATTAGGCGGGAAACCTTACACCCTTTCAGACAAATGGTTCTCCAATCTCTTCTTTAAAACTTTCAGCATTGGAGCATCCACAACTTCTGGGGGCAAGTTGTTCCACTGGCTAATTGTTCTCCCTGTCAGAAAATTCCTCCTTAGTTCCAGGTTGCTTCTCTCCTTGATCAGTTTTCATCCATTGCTTCTTGTCTTGCCTTCAGTTGCTTTGGTGAATAGCTTGACTCCCCCTTCTTTGGGGCAGCCCCTGAGATATTGGAAGACGGCTCTCATGGTCCTTCTCTTCACTAGACTAGCCATGCCCAGTTCCTGCAACCGTCGTATGTTTTAGCCTCCAGGCCTTTGATCATCTTAGATAGATTCAGAATAACAGAGTTAGAAGGGAACTTAAAGCTCATCTAGTCCAACTTACTGCTCAGGCATTCCAGATAAATGGTTGTCCAATCTTTTCTTTAAAATCTCCAGAGTTGGAGCACCCACCACTTCTGAAGGCAACTTCTCTTCCATCGGTTGATTGATTCTCACTGTCAGAAAATTCCTCCTTATTTTCAGGTTGAATCTCTCCTTGATCAGTTTCCATCCATTATTCCTTGTCCGGCCTTCGGGTGCCTTGGAAAATAGCTCGACCCCTTCCTCCTCTCTGTGGCAGCCCCTCAAATATTGGAAGACTGTTATCTTCTCATCCCTAATCCTCCTTTTCATTAAACTAGACATATCCAATTCCTTCAACCGTTCTTCGTATGTTTTAGCCTCCAGTCCCCTGACCATCTTTCTTTTTCTTCTCTGCACTCTTTCTAGAGTCTCCAAATCTTTTTTACATCGCGGCGACCAAAACTGAATGCAACATTCCAAGTATGGTATTTTCAAGGCATTATAAAGTGGTGTTAACACTAATTTATTCCGACCTGTCTGTTCGTCTGGCTGAGAAAAATACCGGCAGGTTGCGTCTGTACAGGTAGTCCTCAATTTCCAAGAGTTCATTTAACGACCGTTCAAGGTTGACAACAGCACTGAAATTGTGTTGTGTGAATCGCCAAGCTGCCTCCCGTGACAGCCATCTCTCGCGTTGCAAACTTCGGCGAAGAACCTCAATTCAAACGTGGACCTGGAGCAGCTTTGAGCTAAAGAAAGCACAAAGAACTGGCTATTAAAAGCCCATTTAGGAGGATTTCTGTTTTAAAAGTGTGAACTACTGCAATTGGAGGGAAAAGGTGAAATCAAGCAGAAGAGAAGCGCACAGAGGAGGCTTTGAGTTGGGATGATGAGGAGCAGCTGTGTAAACATAACTTTCCCCCTTATTTGCAGAAAAATGTCAGGATTCATAAGATTTATTCTTTTTTAAAAACACAAAAAAACAGAAAAAAAAACCCCACCCGTTATAAACCCCCCAACTGACGATGCAACTGGGTTTAATCTAAAGGGGCCAAAGATTATACAAAATATTGACCACGTCTTACTTATTCATAGAGTAGCCGCTGCTTTGGCAGCAAGAATAAAGAGGTTTTTTTAATACAAGTCGACCCAACCATCTTGTCTGTCAGTTTCCCCCCTATGATCCAACCAGGCCGCCATGAGCCACAATGGAGCCCAACATTTACGTCGCTAAAGTGAGAGGGGTTGTTAAGTGAGTTTTTTTGTGGTTCGCTGGCAGCCGGTGCAGACGGCAAAGGTATTGGACAGTGAGGATGAAAGGGAACCAGGAAAGGGAGTCTGGAGAAGACTTGGACGATGCAGGGATGGGGCCAGGACTATCTGGGAGTAGGATGCTGCCTTTGGAGCCTGGCAGCAGCGAAGCAGAGGACCCAGGGGAGCCTGTTCCCAGTGCATGTGTGCTCAGAGCTGCTAGAAGGCAAGAGCAGCTGAGAAAAAAAGGGGCAACTCGGGAGTAAGGCTGGGAGGTGATTGCACTTCCCATAAGGGATAAAAGTCAGCCCTCAGTGACGTGCTCTTTGCAGGAAGCAAAGAAGTTCATTAGATTCTGATTCCTCACTGAAGCCCTGTGAACTCTGGTTTGTCTTTGCTGTGGAACTTCTGTCGGTTTATATTCTAAGTAACTGGGCTTCTGTTTCTTGGCAGCCTTCTATAACCCTGAAAGGCGTGAGCTTATCTCAAAGAATTGGGTCTAATAAGTTTTGGCTGGGAGTGCAAGAAATTCCCAGCGTTGCATTCAAATAGGTTTGATTTTACACTCAGTTTGGTGTTCCTTTCATTTGGACAAAGCCTGGGTCAGAACAATGTTTAGGACTCTTCCGGCCGCATTTGTGAGGGGAATCCCTGCGGTCATTAAGTCAGGAACACAGTTGTTAGGTGAAACTGGCTTCCCCATTTATTTTTGCTGATCAAAAGGTTGCAAAAGGGGATCCCATGCCCCCGGGACGCTGCAGCCATCCATAAGTACATGCCAGTTGCCAAGCAACTGAATTTTGATCACATGATCACGGGGACCAAGCAACGATTGTCAGAAGGAGATCACATGACTTTGGCGCACTGCAACCAAATGTGCTTTTTTTTTTTTTTCAAGGGGCAACTGGGCTTTCTGGTTTTTTTTTTTCTTTGAAGACGTCTCGCTTCTCCTCCAAGAAGAAGCTTCTCCAGTTTGCTTCTCATCCAAGAAGCTTCTTGGGAACTGAAGAAGCTTCTTGGATGAGAAGCAAAACATCTTCAAAGAAAAAACAGAAACTCCAGTTGCCTCTTGGGAAAAAATAGCCCCTTTGGGACTACGTTTTTGGCCTTTGATTTGGATCTCTCTCTCTCTCTCTCCCCCACTTCTCCTCCTCCTCCTCCTCCTCTTCTCCTTCTTCTTCTTCCCTTCCTTCCTCTTTGTTTCTCTCTCTCTTTCCTTCCTTCCTCTCTCTTTCTTTGTCTCTATCTCTCAATATATCTCTCAATATATCTTTCTCTGTCTCTCTCTCTCTCTGCCTCTCTCTCTCTCTCAATCTCTTTGTCTCTCAAAATATCTCTCAATATCTCCCTCCCTCTCTCTCTCCTTCCCTCTCCCTCTCCCTCTCTCTCTCCTCCCTCTCTCTCTCTCTCTCTCTCTCTGTTCAGTTGAGTAATAATTGCTTCGGACGCCTTCTGGGCTATTGATCCATCGAGGGCTTCAATTCCAATGCAAGGCTGTGTCAGGGATTTAATTGGAGCAATTAATAACTCAACAGCCAGGTGGGAATCGATAGCCGGATTTCCAAACAGGGAGAGAAGGAGAGCAGCAAAGGAAGGAAGCGTTTTTCCCCCACCCCAAGGCACACACACACACACACACAGAGAGAGAGCTCCCCTCCCCTTCTGTAATGTGGCCGCTGATGGTTGGATGTTTGCACTTCCTTGATTAATTAACCTCCCCCCCCCCCGTCACCCTCCAACGCTTGATAGATAATTGAGTTGTGTCTTTTTAAAAGGCTTTTGACCTGATTACTCCGTACACCGGGGTTGTCTTTGTGCTGTTGATTTGAGCCACCCTGAAAAGCCCCGAAAACACCCCAGCCAGCTAATAAAATGCCTTTTTTCCGCCTGCGGTTTTGATTTATTTGTTTTCTTTTTTTAAAACAACAACAACAACAACAACAACAGTGACAGGAAAAGCAAAGCTTGTCTTCCTTTTTCTAGTCAATGGCCTCTTGCATCATGGGTGTGGGAAGCCGGTTAGCCTCTGCTTAAGAGCCCGATCGAAGGGATTTAACCCTGCTGAGTTTTGATCCGCATTCGAGGCCCAGATTAAAAAGCCGCCATGAAACTTCCAATCTCATTACCGAAGCCGCTTCTGCCATCGGTGCCTGGGGTCGAAAATCCCATTTTAAGCCCTGCTCTGGGTGCTTGGCAGCCGCGGACTTCCGTGCAAACATGGCGTGACTTCATTTTTTTCTGCAGGGTTGTTTTGGTTTTTTTTTTGCCTTTTTCTTTATCTTGTCCCTCATTCCCTCGGTCCAGAGCCTGCTTCTATTCATTACTCCTGAGGTCTTTTGTTGCGTGCTTCCAGATAATCCCTTCCCCGGGAACATCTTCAAGGCCTATAGAAGGACAGAGCTCTCCACCAGGGTCCGTAATTGCTGCCAGAGGCACTTTCAGATGAACAGAGTTGCAAGGGACCTTGTAGGTCATCTAGTCCAACCACCCCACCCGAGCAGGAGACCCTATACCATTTCTGACAGATGGCAGTCTAGCCACTTCTTGAAAGCTTCCAGTGATGAAGCTCCCACAATTTCTGAAGGCAACTTCTGTTTCACTGGCTGATTGTTCTCACTGTCAGGAAATTCCTCCTTATTTTCAGGTTGAATCTCTCCTGGATCCGTTTCCATCCATTCTTCCTTGTCTGGCCTTCGGGTGCTTTGGAGAATAGCTTGACCCCTTCCTCCTCTCTGTGGCAGCCCCTCAAATATTGGAAGACTGCTATCATGTCTTCCATGGTCCTTCTCTTCCCTAGACTAGCCAAGCCCAGTTCCTGCAACCGTTCATTGTATGTTTTAGCCTCCAGTCCCCTCATCATCCTGGTTGCTCTTCTCTGCCATCTTTCTCAAATCTCAACATCTTCTTTATAGCGTGGTGACCAAAACTGGATGCAGTATTCCAGGTGTGGTCTTACTAAGTAAAATGAGGATCCAGCTTGTTGGTTGCAAAAAGATGACTCTGTAAACTGCTTA
Organism: Pseudonaja textilis; assembly: GCF_900518735.1. The sequence continues at coordinate 9,591 of NW_020770269.1, forward strand.
GAGAGGACTGTAGAGCACTGTGAAGCGGTTTATAAGTCTAAGTGCTATTGCTTGTGGTATTTCCTGCTCGCAGCATCTGAGCTAACTAGAGCAAATGTCCTTTTGTCGTGCATCGTGTGTCCAGCTCAACCGCACCGCTAAGACCTTCACGAGAGCAGACCTCAGGCATCTCACGAAGGAGCTTAGAGAGCGATTGAGTTTCCTTTGAGTAGATTATTCCTAAATTTGGAGGGCGCTCTTTGGAAAAGGGCCACCAATTAAATTCATCAAATGAGCTGTAATCCATTAATCCAAGGCAGCTGCATGACTTTGGGATGGGATTACAGCAGTTGATTTGGCGACAAAAGAACCCTTTTTCGAGACAGCGTAAACCATGCACGTGGGAGGCGGGCGTTGTGTTGGATTTGGTTGAAAAGAAGGGTTCTGGAGCAGGATGGGTAGGAGAAGCCAGCATCTGGGTGGAAGGAGCTTCTGCTTATAGCCTTACTACCTTTGAAAACAGAGGTGGCTGCTTTAATGAGTCGCAGAGAGTGTTGTCGCCCGCCAGCAGCTGACGGAGCTGGCATCAGACTTGGAGAGTGAGGAGGTTGGGGAGGAACCTGGGCCAGTCCTGGAGGCTGAGGAAGGCTCGGACGAGGGCTCTGCATCAGAGGCAGAGATGGGGCCAGGGCAGGCTGCCTTTGGAGTTAGACAATAATGACACGTGGAAGCTTCTGGAACCAGTTCCCAGCCTATGCATGAGCGCAGAGTTGCCAAAAGGAAGGAACAATTAAGAACTCAGGGTCGACTCCGGAGTAAGGCCACACCTCTGAGATGATTGGCCCCTCCCATAGGACACAAAAGAGGAGCGAACGGGACAGGAGCTTTTGGAGGAAGCCATTAGTTCTTCTGGCCGATTCAAGCTTTGAAAAGTTCTGTTTGACCCTGTGTCCAGTTTGGCCTCGCTCTCCGCTTGGCCATTCGTTCTCTGGCAGCCTTCCAAGTGGGATAAGGTAGGTGTTTATCAACGTTCCCCTGAATGACTGTTTGTGAAGCCTTGCAGGCTGTGAATGGACGTAATTCACAGCCGTGGAAGTAAAAGAGGTTTTTGCCGGGACTAAGGCTGTGGTTTATGCTTTCTAAAGGAAGCCCAGGTCAGAACAGAGGGAGGCTGCAATTCACGGTCTCTCCTTAATTAGTTTCCATCCTTTGCTGTTGTACTGCCTTCTGGTGCTTTGGGGAATAATTTAACCCTCCTCTTCTTTTTCTCGGCCGCTAAGATATGGGAAGACTGATATCCTGTCACCCCTAGTGCCAGAGGTGGACTAGAGCAGGGATCCCCAACCACTGGGCCCCAGACCAGTACCGGTCCGTGGATCATTTCGTACCGGGCCACAAAGAATGACTAATCATGATTAAAATATATATATAAATATGTTTTTGCTTCCGGGTGTCTTATTTTGAAAGACAACCCCTTCCGCCCTCACCTAACTTCCGCGCTTGACTCTTTGGCGCGTATTTATCCTGCATCAGCAATGCAGGAAGAAGCTTCTGCTTACAGCCTTTGCAAAATGAGCCAGAAACAGAGCTCACTGGACAGTTTTTTTGGAAAGGGTAAGTTACGGGTTCATCGCTTATTTATTTACTGTTATTGGAACCTTCACGCCCCTACCTGGTCCTTGAAAAAGTGTTCCTGCGTGAAACTGGTCCCTGGTACAAAAAAGGTTGGGGACCACTGGACTAGAGGACCTCCCGGGTCCCTTCCAGCTCTGTTATTCTGTCCCTTCCCAAGGCTCCGTGGCTTGTTACAGCCCCACCGACTGCAATCTAGCAGGTTAAATGATTTTAGCCGCACAGTTTATTAAAACTGGCAAGTGCTCGCTCCAGTTCTTTTCCTGTTCGGCAAGGCTGTCAGAGAGAATAATTGACAGTGGCAGCTGTTCAGGGAGTGTTTTAGATGGGGCAGGATGATGGCTCTTGATGGACAGCTCTGCGCAAAGGAAGAGAAGGGTTAGAGGTGGGATTTGCGTCCGGGCTCCAGGAGAAGAGTCGTCCTTAGAAGGAGCAAATGTGTGTCTCTGTGTGTAGAGGGGTGCAATGCAAAAGGAACTCAGCACAATGTCCCCTATGCAGGATTTGGATTGGAAAAAGACATCCCCAAACCCACACCAGAATTTTAAATGCTTCTGTTTTGAATCCAGAACCTTCTCGACGTTGCTGGGGGAAAAACCCGCAATGGAAATATTTACGTAACTGTGGGATATTCCTGTCCTTTCCCCAGCCATCTGGGGACACCGTTTTCCAGGCCTTCTCCTTGTTAAATCATGATCCCTATTTTACTGAAGCTCCACGGGGTTCCATGATGGTGCATCCCAGTTTTAGAATTGTAGTGTTTTTACAGATTAACAGAGTTGGAAGGGTCCTTGTAGGTCATTTAGTCCAACCCCACACCCCACCCAAGCAGGAGACCCTACACCATTTCTGACAGAGGACAGTCCAGTCTCTTCTTGAAAGCTTCCAGTGGTGAAGCTTCCACAACTTCCGAAGGCAACTTCTGTTCCACTGATTGCTTTCACTGTCAGAAAATTTATCCTTATTTCCAGGGTTAAATCTCTCTTTGTTCAGTTTCCATCCATTATTTCTTGTCTGGCCTTCAGGTGCTTTGGAAAATAGCTTGACCCCCTCATTCTCTTTGTGGCAGCCCCTCAGATATTGGAAGACTTCTATCCTGTCTCCCCTGGTCCTTCTCTTCCCTTAGACCAGCTATGCCCAGTTCCTGCAACCGTTCATTATATTATTATTATTATTATTAATTTGTTTTCTTAAGTTTTCGCGGGTACTTACATGTATGGTATTCAGCTTTGTTCGGGTATTTTCCCACGTCATTATAGTTGTGCTTTTAAAGTTGTAGCAACGTTTCGGCAGGATCTCATCTGCCATCATCAGGCTTCTGTATTGTGTTCGTCTGTGAGTCAGACTTTCACAGCCATTTCTGTTTTAAATTTGGTGCTAGCCTACTGCTGTGCCAGAATGGTTTTTTCTTCCTCCTGATTGGTTGGGAGTCTTGGTCTGTGTTTATTGGTCTTGGAGTTTACTCTGTTCTGCTTGATTAGTGTTTCTAATATCTTATGTCTGTTTTGTAGCTTTTTTTGTCTTGATTGGCTGGCAACATTGTGTTTCCTGTGTTGGAGGCTTTTAGTGCAGCTTGGCTTCGAGTAAATGGACGGCTATCATTCATTAGCAAGCTAGGTTTCATCTGGGTGCCTGGTTGGTGTGTGTTTGAGTTGGAGGTATCAGGAGGAGTCTGTTCGCGCCCAGGTGTTTGCCTGGCTTGTGGTGTGGAGATTTTTTTGTTTGAGAGTGCAGGCTTCCAAATAATTGACAGTCTGGTGGAGTCATCTATTCATGCTTTCATATATATAATTTTATAGGGACCCTTTTGGTGAGAAGGTCACAGTGTTCCATGCACCTTTGGCATTTAGTCATGCCGGGCACATGACCACGGAGATTTCTTCGGACAGCGCTGGCTCTTCGGCTTTGTAACAGAGATGAGCACCGCCTCCTAGAGCCAGAAATGACTAGCATGTATTGTGTGCAAGAGGAACTTTTACTTCACCTTTTACAAGGAAACTCACTGAGCCAATATCTCACTTAACAACAGAAATATTGGGCTCAAATGTGCTAGTAAGTCGAGGACGCCCTTTATCCTATCCATCCGGTAGTGGAAATAGCCTATTGTGTCCGCCTCTACAAGGAGAATTACAACTCTTCTCTCTACTTAGTGGAAATCTCACTGGGAAAAAAATACTTTCTTCAGATGTTGCAATGAAAAGAGGCAGGATCGATCTAAAGCCCACATGGGAGATGTCTCGGCTGCCGGTGTCGGCACGTCTACTGGGATGTAGGAGATAACATGGTGCCTTTTTGTTAAGGAACATTTGGTTGTATCTGAAATGCCTCTGGTGGACATCTCGGAAGAGCAGCTAAGATGATCCAAAGGCCTGGAGACTAAACCATTTGAAGAACGGCTGCAGGTTTGGGATCTGGCTAGTCTAAAGAAAAGGAGAATTAAGGGGTGACATGAGATCAGCATCCCAGTATTTGAGGGGCCGCTGCCCCAAAGAAGAGGAGATCAAATTATTCTCCAAAGCACCGGAGGGCAGGATAAGAAACAATGGTTGGAAACTGATCAAAGAGAGAAGCAACCAGGAATTAAAGGGAAACTTCCTAACAGTGAGGATTATTAACCGGTGGGACAGCTTGCTTCCAGAAAACATGGGCGCTCGCTCCATCACTGGAGGTTTTTAAGAAGCAACTAGACAGTCACTTGTCTGAGATGGTATAGGTTCTCCTGCTTGAGCAGGGGGCTGGACTAGAAGACCTCCAAGGTCCCTTCCAGCACAATTCTATTCTAAATCTGTCCTGCCAGGGGGTGGGGAAAAAAAAAAAACTATATTGGCAACGTGTTTCTCGATTCTAATATCTCCTGGGAAGTTTCTAAGTGGTCTACTTGAGTTAGGAAGGAAAGAAAGAGCTTTATCTAATCCCTAACGGAGTTTGTGCCAAGACACAATTCATGATAACTGTCAAGCAGGCTTGTGAAGGAAAAGAGCTGAAGCTGATGTGAATCCAGCTTTAATTAAGGTTGAAAAATTGGAGTTGACTGCTGAGTCTTTGGCAAATTAGCTCAAGTGTATTATTGCGATGGAAATTAACTACTCTAGAACTCGGGGAAAATAAACAACGTGCCTGCCTTTGCAGGGTTTCCATAGAATTGCCAGCTTGTTTAGGACTGGGCTGGAAATCAGGAAGGCAGAATTGGGACCGTCAGATGCCAAGATGGAAGCAGAAGCTCTGGATATGTATTTTTTTGTTGTTGTTGTTTGAAAGCCTCCAAGACGTTTAAGAGAGCCAGTCATCCTTGGGGCTCTTCCAGACTATAATGATGAAAAATGGAAAAGACCATCTGTTGGGTGATTCATCTTTATGTAGTTAACAGCAGGTTGGCCCAGAAACTAGTTTGCAAAGAGGTTCACCTTGACCCCTCTAAAAAAAATAAAAAAATAAAATAAAAAGGAACTTGGCTTGTCAAATGTAAACAAGGTTTCTAAGAGGTTTTCCCTGTTCTGCAGCAATAGCACTTAGGCTTATATACCGCTTCACGGTGCTTTCCGGACCTCTCTAAGCCGTTTGCAGAGTCAGCCTCTTGCCCCCAACAAGCTGAGTCCTCATTTTCGGTCAGGATTGAACTTCTGGCAGTCAGCAGAATTAGTCTGCAATACTGCATTCTAACCACTGGGAGGGAAGGAAGGAAGGAAGGAAGGAAGGAAGGAAGGTCAATAGCAATAGCACTTAGACTTATATACCACTTCCCAGTGCTTTCCGGACCTCTCTAAGCCATTTGCAGAGTCAGCCTCTTGCCCCCAACAAGCTGAGTCCTCATTTTCGGTCAGGATTGAACTGCTGGCAGTCAGCAGAATTAGTCTGAAATACTGCATTCTAACCACTGGGAGGGAAGGAAGGAAGGAAGGAAGGAAGGAAGGAAGGAAGGGTCAATAGCAATAGCACTTTGACTTATATACCACTTCCCAGTGCTTTGCAGTCCTCTCTAAACAGTTTACAGAGTCAGCCTCTTGCCCCCAACAATCTGGGTCCTCATTTTACCCACCTCAGAAGAATGGAAGGCTGAGCCAACCTTGAGCCGCTCAGAATCGAACTGTTGGCAGTGGGCAGAGTTAGCCTGCAATACTGTATTCTAACCACCGCACCACCACAGCTCTGCACCTATAATACGAATGCTGGGAGCTAAGCTTCTTGTACGTAGAGTGAAGGAGAAGGTTTATAAAAGAATAGCAGAGTTGGAAGGGACCTTGGAGGTCTTCTAGACAACCCCCTGCTCAAGCAGGAGACCCTATACCATTCCAGACAGATGAGCTGTCCAGTCTGTTCTTAAAAGCCCCCAGGGAGGGAGCACCACACAATTTCTGGAGACAAGCTGTTCCACGGATTAACTGTTGTCACTGTCTGGAAATTTCCACTTAGTTCTAGGTTGGTCCTCTCCTTGATTAGTTTCCGTCCATTGTTTCTTGTCTTTCCTTCAGGTACTATGGAAAATAGGCCGACCCCCTCTTCTTTGGCGGTAGCATTGTTTGTCCTAACCTGTGGAAGGCATGATCCATTTTGTAGAAAGGGGACCTTCCTAGTTTGGAGACGATGAGCACTTCCTTGATCGATTTCTTCTGGATGGTTCTTCCTGCAAATAAACCTTCAATGAGCATCCATTCTGGGTTTAGTTTTGCTTTTGAAACAGGAATTGGAAACCGCTGGGCTCCATCTTTTAAGTTGAAAGCGAAGGATGTTGTCGTGGAACCATAACAACAAAAGAAGAATAACCTTGTTTGGATAATGGGATGTTCCCTCCGGCCACAACTTTCCTTCCTTGAGCTGAGGAAAAAAAAAACCTTGCGTGTAACTGTTTTGCTTTTATCCCCTTCCCCTGTCTTCTTGTTGTAGGTCCAACGTCGAATGACAAGGCTGAAACAAAAGCTGGAAACCTCCCTAAAGTCTCCGGGTTAGAACGCAGCCAGGAACTGAACACAGACCTGCCATTTGTTCTACCCCTTTCCAGCCCGCCACCTACCGCAACCATCGTGACGTCCAGCTCTTCGGTACCCACGTCAAGCACCCGAGCTAGCCCGCTCTTGAAAAAGGAACCCTTGATCCCAGCACCAGCACCTCCGAGGCTCACCCCTCAGCCACAGCCTCGCCCGCAGTCACAACCTCAGCCTCGTCCGCAGTCGCAACCTCAGTTGTTGCCCGAGCTTCGGACACAGCTGCCGAGTCATATTCCCCCACCCCTCAGTTACCAGGTCCATCACCAAGTGGCCCACAACGGAATCAATAATATCAGGTAGGGACCGCCAAGGTTGATTGGAAGGCGCTCTTCTCTGCAGCCTTTGTGTGTGTGTGTGTGTGTGTGTGTTTGCTTTTGCGTGTTTTCAAGCTAGCACCCAACTCAAGGGTTTGGACCATCGTTGGCAAAGTGCAAGCAACCAGGACAGCTCCGAGATTGGGCCAGATACGTTTCTTTATTGTTGATCCACCAGTTTACAAGAAATTCACCAGGCTGTCTGCCTCCCCTTGGGAAAGGCACATATATAGACCTAAGGATTTGACTTCAAACACTTCCTTCCCCAATTCATCTCTAAGCTGGAATGTCTTTTAACTCCCCTAACCGGGGCCTCCAGCCAGCGGTTCCACCACAATCGTTTCCTGGATTCCTACCCCAAATTCCTCAAAGTTTGTGGGAGCAGGAACATGGCAGTGAAGGTTTTCTGTGGTTTTTACAAACCCTTCTCTATCTCCATGCACCGGGCTTGAAAAACCACATGAGTTTTGACAGCATTAATAGAATAGAATAGAATTCTTTATTGTCCAAGTGTGATTGGACACACAAGGAATTTGTCTTGGTGCAAATGCTCTCAGTGTACATAAAAAGAAAAGGTACATTCGTCAAGAATCATAAGGTACAACACTTAATTATAGTCATAGGGTACAATAAGCAATCAATCATACTAGGAAACGGTCAATATAAATTGTTAGGATACTAGCAACAAGGTTACAGTCATCGTCACAGGTGGGACGGGATGGGTGAAAGGAAGGGAGGATTAATACTTATAGTGTAGTGTAGGCTTAGTAAATAGTTGGACAGTGTTGAGGGAATTATTTGTTTAGCAGAGTGATGGCGTTCGAGGAAAAACTCCCTTTGTGTCTAGTTGTTCTGGTGTGCAGGGCTCTATAGTGTCGTTTTGAGGGTAGGAGTTGAAACCGTTTATGTCCAGGATGTGAGGGGTCTGTAGATATTTTCACAGCCCTCTTTTTGACTCATGCAGGATACGGGTATAAAGAATACAGGGGAGTTTCTCCAGGTCTCCCAGCTCCTGGTGGTTTAAGTGGGGGATATGATAAAGGTAGAAAAAGGAGACCAAAAGTTGTGGAGGGTATTTCTCATTCTGTTCTTGAGGGAAGACCCTCAGAACATCACGGTTAACCAGCGTGGAGGATAAAATATCACGAAGAACGTCAAGTTGGGAACAGCGAGTCCATCTCAGATGCACCGAACGGGAAGGAAGGTTCAAGGAAGAAGAGACTTAAGGTCATCCAACCAATGCTGGACCCAATTCAGTTGTCAGAAGGAGCATTTCTCTGTGAGTTCTGGAACAACAGGGTCCAGAAGTTCTAATTCTGAAAAACCTGAAGTCCAAGAAGAAGGCTAGTCTACCCACTGCAAAAACTTTTGTTTTCTCGGCGATAGAGTGCTGGGATGCTTTCAAGAATGAGGGTGTTGTTTTGTAGACTACCTGGTCCTTCTCTAACCATGTTCTTCTTCTTCCTCTCTCTCTCCCCCACCACCCCATTTCTTCTGTTTCTCTCCACAGCAGAAGCAGCAGCGCCAGCAGCGCCACGAGCATTAGCCTCCCCAAGCACCTTTCTCTCTCCCCACAGATCCCACCCCACCATTCCTCTGGCCCCGTGGTGCCCCTTTCCATCTCCAATCTTGCCGCTTCGCACTTCCCTCTCCGATCGCAGTCCCAACATCAGCATCATCCGGCCATGTTCGCCACCCCTCCCACGCTGCCGCCCCCACCTCCAGCCTTGCCCACCAACAGCCTTGTGATCCCGGGACACCCTGCAGGTAAGTCCCATCTGGCTCTCCGGATGCTAGACTAAGATACGTTGGCCACCCCTTTGAAAGAGGTACGTGATTGAGTACCTTGGTCAAGTATGTCACTAACCTTTGGGCCCAAGAGACCAGGTCCATGTGCGAAGGTCCAATTGAACTACTCTATTGCTAAAAGACCACGTGCAGGAATCTTCTCAACTCACGGTAGGAATCGAGAACGGGAATCTTCTCAGTTTCTGCTAGACATGAGATAGGAGTCAGCGGAATTTAAGGGACGTTGTTCGCTTGTGACTACGTAGGGATTCTTGGCTGATTCCCCCTTTTCACTCTGCCCTCAGGGTCTGCCACTCCTCCTGCAGTAACAAGAATCAAAACCAGCCAGGGAAAATGAGAAAAGAAACTAGGGCTCTTTTGAGTTTTAATCTCAACGTCAGCCTTCTGAGTAATGCTGAAAGCAAAACTGAAAGCAAAACTCCGAGGCAGGTAGATTCCTCAAAGAACAGGTTCATTGGATACATCGTACTGGCGCCACTGGCGAAAGCCAACTCTAAAAGTTCCTGCAGTTTTCACCCAATTAAAAAGAGAGTTATTTTTTTCCCCTTTCCCCAAGCCATCAGCCAATAGAGTCCAATAGAGATCAATCAGCCACATGGTCCAATAGAGATGCTGACAGGTTGCTTGGTTACTCCGCTCCTCCTCTCTCAGCCACCTTTTGGAATGACCTTGGATCCCACAGGAAGAACTTGGCTTTGACGGCAAAAGCCAGCTGTTTTCCCCCTTCCCTGTCCCCTCTTTTGCCTCGAGGCAACTATGACGTCGCAAACATGGCCTCAGCCAGGTTCGCTCCAGGGTTGACACTCAACTTTCTTTGAACAGACATAACCCCGCAGTGGCTCAAAAAAAACCCACCATCATCTCTTTTGAGTTAAATGTTCCACTCTGTCCATCCTTTTTTTTTCCTGCAAGTCTCGGCCTCTGCCCCGGATAAATAGTAGCATGCTACTGGGGCAGAGAAATGCTTAGCCCCGTGGAGTTATAAAATAGGAGTGAATTAAATCTGATATCCTCCAGATGTGTGGAGCTTCCTAGCCAAGATGGGAATTGGGACTTGAGCCATGAAATTCCAGCACATGTGGAGAGAACCGAGAAGTTTTGCATCAGAGATGCCATTTTACATAAAATCCCCCTGTTGTACCTAACATGCAAGTTTCATCCTTAGTAGTAGATGGACCATTTAAAAAAAAAAAAAGTAAACCTTACTGCACGTCCCTTTTTTGACAATTCCTTCCCAGCTGCAAAATTCTTCCAGCAAACACTTGATTTTTATGTGCCATCACTGTGGGAAAACAGGGAGACCCGGCATTCATCGTTATTCATTTATGGAGGCAAAACCAATCCCTCAATAACATTCACAGCTGGGAATTAATCAACGTATGCAAATGGCATTGCTATCGTTTGCAGGACAAGAGCAAATTCACGACTGAGCCTACATATGAAGCAGGGCTAAACTAGGAAATATGGGGGGGGAAATTGTTTTGGTGGACAGCAGTCCTTCCTCTAGAAGGCAAATAAACATAGGCAATAAACATTCACACATGCAATAATTTCTCCATGTTCCAGATTTGGGGGCATGTGCTCCCCCTTATAAGGCTGGACGCCTGTATTCCTGGAGGAAGCAAAACTTTTATCGATTTTTTTGATTCGCAAGATTTGAAATTTTCCCTGCACATTTCAAAGTATGGATTCATTTCAGGGCTCTCTGTGCCCTGTAAGATCCCCTGTATAGTTTTCCATTGCCTTACATTTGTTCCTGCATCAGCTGGGATCTCTGGTGGATTTCTCCAGAGTTAAAGGCCCCCTTTTGATCTGACTCTATAATTCACGCATTCGGATTAAATGGTGAAATCCACACACGCACAAAAGCAACAATCCTAAAACACCAAGAAGAGAGAGAGGGAGAGGGAGAGAGAGATGGTAGAGCGAAGAAAGAAAACTAGATCGCTCGGGGATTAAAATAGCTGCACATGTATGCCAACACCTTCTCCTATTTCCTATGCAAAGCTAGATCTGAAGTGAGAAAGAGGAGCTTGGAAGTGAGAGATTTTATAATCGTTAATAAGCAATGATGCTTTTGGGTTCTCTCATTTCTTCCTTGGAAGGTTTTGCAATTCAACAGATAGGAAATAAGAGAAGAAAGTGGCCATCGCGGTGCTGTAGGCTGAACTTCTGTAGTTCCCATCTCCATTGGACCTTTTCTTATAAGTTTGCCTTCAGTCCCGGAGACTTAAATCAGAAAGATGTCAGACTGAATTTGTCCATCCAGACCTGCTTATCCAGAACCTTATTCAGTGGGGCAACTCCAGAGCGGGGCAGAAATGTTGAGGTAGAGCCATGATGGCGTGTGCCACAGGTGGCACTTAGAGCCATTAGTGTGGATGTGTGAACCCAGCCAAACTTACTTGCATTGCGCATGCGTGCGCCTCTTAGCTGATTTTCGGCCCATTTGAGGCCATTTTTGCCCTCCTGGAGGCTCAAGGACAGCCTTGGAAGGCCGAAAAACGGGCCTTCCAGAAAGTGAACTGCCGAAACTGGCCTTGATGCTGCCCTAATTCCCACACCTCCTCCTCCTTATTTAGCTGCTGGAGGAGCCCGTGGCCAAGAGGCCACAGAACAGGTCCCGAAAATTGGTTCTGACCCAGTTTAAATCATTCGTTCGACTCCAATGCACCATTCAGGTCTCTGGCATTTGTTTATCGGTACAATCCGATGCTTCAAACCCACCTCACTTTAGAGAAACAAAAATCCAAGGCACGAGATCATCTATTGCCCAAAAGGAGGCTTGGGAAAAAACCTCATTGCAACCCAAGTCACATCCCATTAATATTTCAACCGGGTATTTCCAGCAACGTAAGGAAGCTGGATTTCAGGTTCGAGCCGTTTTGAGGAATCGTAATGGCTCTTATCCATCGCTTGGGAGATAACTCTCAGGTCTCCATTTCAACGCGGCTTGCAATGTTGGCTTTGCGTGATCCGGAAGGGGTTTTGAAGGGTGGCTTTGAAAAGACTGACATGCCAGGAGGGAGTGGGGTCGAGTTTGGGTTTGGAGGGAGTGGGGTTGAGTTTGGGTTTGGGTTTGGGAGGTCCCCTTCTAGAAGAAGATAGGAGAAGCCATGACTTAGGTTGTTTTTCCCTGGCCCATGAAGGACACGAAGCATAATCTGGTTGGTGGGCCTTATCCGTCCCACCAACCTGAAACCAAAGTCGCAAGGAACCATGTAGACTTTTAAGGACCAACCTCTTATTCATCGCAATGCATGAAGTTCCTCCAGAGATGATGGTGGGGTTGGAAGAAGAGATGGAGACATCGCTGGGTGGCCCTTCTCTCTCGGCTCCCGAATTTGTTCTCCCGAGAAAGCAAGATCAGTCATGACCCCTCGGGGTCTCTGGGGTTGGTCAGTGGTGGTGGGAAGGGGCTGAATGTTGCTAAAAAAACAACAACCCCCCCCCCCCCCCAAAAAAAAACTGTTTTCTACTGTGGTGGCTCATTGTATTCTCTCTTGTTCTTTAGATACCAGCCTGTTGATATCATTCAACCAACCAATCATGTATTGCCAGCCTCATTCGGGGATTCTGATTGGTACATTGTCACAGGCATCTCTCTTACCTCCACCAATGAGTTCTCACGTAGAAAACCATCACAGCATGACGTGCAGAAATAGGGAATGCCAGGTGAATGTTTTGAATTATTTTACCTCTACGTTTTTTGTGGAACTCACAGGCTGCTGGGCCCTGGTGTCTTTGTCTGTTTGTTTGTTTCCTCCCCCCCTTCCCCTCCCCTCTCTCTCTTTCTCTCTCCCCCTCTCTTTCCCTCCGTCCCTCCTCTCTTCCTCTTGCTCCCTCCCTCTCTCTCTCTCTCTCTCTCTCTCCTCTCTCTCCCACTGTCTTTCTCTCTCTCTCTCTCCCTTTCTCTCTCTCCCTCTCTTTCCCTCTCCCCTCTTTCTCCCTCTCCCCCTCTCCCCCACTCTTTCCCTCTCCCTCCCCCCTCTCCCTCCTCCTCTCTTCCTCTTGCTCCCTCTCCTCTCTCTCTTTCCCTCTCTCCCCCCTCTCTCTTTCCCCTTCTCTCTTCTTTTTTCCCTCTCGTCCTCTCCCTCTTCCCCTCTCTTTCCCTCTCCCTCTCTTTCTCTCTCCCCCTCTCTTTCCCTCTGTCCCTCCTCTCTTCCTCTTGCTCCCCCTCTCTCTCCTCTCTCTCCCACTGTCTTTCTCTCTCTCCCTCTCTTTCCCTCTCCCCTCTTTCTCCCTCTCCCCCCTCTCCTTCCCTCTCTCTCTTCTCTTTCTACCTCTCTCCCTCTCCCCCTCTATTTCCCTCTCCCTCCCCCTCTCTTCCTCTTGCTCCCTCTCTCACCTCTCTCTCTTTCTCTCTCTCTCTGCCTCTCTCCCTCTTTCCCCCCCTCTCCTTCCCTCTCTCTCTTCTCTTCCTCCCTCTCTCCCTCTCCCCCTCTATTTCCCTCTCCCTCCCCCTCTCTTCCTCTTGCTCCCTCTCTCTCCTCTCTCTCGTTCTCTCTCTCTCCGCCTCTCTCTTTCCCTCTCTCTCTTCTTTTTCTCCCTCTCGTCCTCTCCCTCTTCCCCTCTCTTCCCCTCTCCCTCCCTCTCTCTCCCCCCCTCTCTTTCTGTCTCTCTTTCCTCCCCACTCTTCTAGATCACGAGCTGCTTAGACAAGAACTGAACAATCGGTTTTTGATTCAGATTGCGGACAGGACTGGCGGCTTGCTCGGTCTGGTGCCGATGCTGAGGGCGGAGTTCCATCAGCACCAACACACTCACCAACACACCCATCAGCACACAATCAATCCTTTCCCGTCCAGCCTGCCCCAGAAGCCGCACTCTGCACCTTCCCTGGTGCGTACCCCTTCCCCAAACGTGTGGATAAGTAAGAAATGCCTCTGGTTGACCCTGGTTGAAGGATGCCCCAAACTGGTCTCTTTCCGCTAGTCCAAAGGATGTGTTGCTTTTAAGACATGGTTGTGGTTGCAGCTTTTTGCCACAAAACAAACATGGGGTAATTTGCTACTGCTGTTTCTTAGTTATTACCTTTATTTTATCTGTTTGCAGGCAGGAGAGAGGGTTGCGGTCTCAGATATTCCACTAAGGCAGACCTGGGCATTTAGATATGTCTAATCTAACACTTGGTGTGACATGATAACAGTATTCCAATATTTGAAAGGTTGTCACAAAGAAGAAAAGGTCAAATTATTCTCCAAAGCCCCCTGAAGGCAGGACAAGAAGCAACGGCTGGAAACAAATCAAAGAGAGAAGCAACCTAGAACTAAGGAGGAATTTCCTAACAGTGAGAACAATTTAATTAGTGGAACGAAGTGGCAGTGCTCCATCACTGGAGGTTTACAAGTAGAGGATGGACAACCGTTTGTCTGACATGCTATAGGGCAGGGGTGTCAAACTCAAGGCCCGGGGGCCGGATCCAGCCCACGGGTGCTTAGATCTGGCCCGTGAGGCCGCCCTGGGAACAGCAAAGGACTGGCCCGCGGTGCCAGCAAAATCAGAGCTCGGGAGAGCTCCTCCCAAGCTCCGTTTTCACTGGCCATAGCTTGCAGGAGGCCATCACAGCTGAAAACGGAGCTTGGGAGCCGCTCGGGCCACCACAGGCGCCCCCGACACGAGTGACGCTGAGCTGGCCACACCCACCCAGCCTCCCAAGGTCAAACACAACCCCGATGCATCCCTCAATGAAATCGCCCCCCCCCCCCCGGTATAGAGTCTCCTGCTCCATCAGGGAGTTGTGACTAGAAGACCTCCCAAGGTCCCGTCCAACCCTTTTGTTCTAAGCCCCTGAGAATCAGAAGAGCCAAACAAGGAGAGTCTTGAATGGCGAAAGGCATTTGGCGTGTCGGGGGAAACCCGCCACCCGCCGGCATGTTCTTAAACTCCAGAGCAGCCATCTTCCTTCCTTTCATGGGGCCCCCTCATCCTGCCGTAATCATTCAGCTGCCCGCGAGAATATTCTCCCCTCCGTTGCTATCCCAATCAGCGCCACCCAGTAGCGGTGGGAACATTTGTTTCTGTCCCGAATGTTAATATTTGGCTTGAGGAAGCCAAGACCCCATCAATAAGTGTCTGTACGTTCGACACTGACCAGGCTCTGTGTGGCTGTGTGTTTGTTTACGGCACGGCTGAAAGGCTAATTCAGGTATTCGGGTTATTTGAACGTTTCCTTCCCAAGAAGCCGGCTAGTGGAGTTGCTGCCCACCCACAAGCAACTTCCTGCTTTGCCCCCCCCCCCCACACCGCCCCCCAAATGTCACAGCCCGTTATGGTCCAAATTGGTTGGTTGGAAACACAGCGACTCTTTGACTCAGCGGGGGAGATCGCTTCTCCCGTCCTTTGGCCTTTTTTAAAAAAAAAAAAGAAAAAAACTTCACAGCAACTTCTGTGCCTTTAGAAAAACAGGCTACCGGAATTGGAAGGGGCCTTGGAGGTCTTGTAGCCTAACCCCCTCGTTCAATTAGAAGACCCTATACCGGTGGTGGCTAACCTTTTTGGGCTCCTGGGCCAAAAATTGCGCGTGGGCTGGCACTTGCACGCTCACGTGCCAAGACCCAGAAGGCAATGCGCGTCCCCTGCACGCCCCCTGCACACGTGCACACAATGCCCCCAAGCCACCGCCCCCTTGCCTGCACTGCACCTCACAGCTAATTTTCGGCTGGTTTGAGGCCTTTGAAAAAAGCCTCTGCAGGCTGAATAGGCCCGTTTTGTCACTTCCAGTATTACAGGAAGTGACAAATCAGGCAGGGGTGCGATTCAAATTTTTAACAGCCGGTTCTGTGCGTGTGGCTTAGGTGGTGGGCATGGCTTGGTGGTCATGTGGCTGGCTGGGCATTGCCGACTCAATATCCCTCACATCGAGGCATGCATCTCCTCGCCTGGCCTCTCATGACTGTGGGGATGCTGCAACAGTCATAAGTGGGGGAAATGGTCATAAGTCACTTTTTTCCATGCCATTGTAACTTTGAATGGTCACTCCACACAAGCAAAGTACAAGCAAAGGAGAGGGAAAAAAAATTTCGGAGAACTTCCTGAGACAGGAAGTCTAGTCCTGCCAAGAAAGTAATAAGGGTTAACGGAGAGGCAGTTTCTGTAAGCAACCCCAGAATGTTTCCTTCCTGCCTTCCTTACAGGATTAGGCCAGTAATTTCTTCTAACACCGAGTGCTGAAAGCACGCATATGTGCAAAATGCAACACACGCTGCCCCCCATGCATGCGTGCATGCATCCCTCCTCCTGTGCATGCACGACAGGGGCCTGAAGACCAGCTGGCCAGTGGGGAGTACACATGCATGCGCGTTGGAGCTGAGCTGGGGCGACAGGGCACGTGCCCACAGAGATGATTCTGCATGCCACTTGTGGCACGCAAGCCATACGTCTGCCACCATGGTCCTGTACCATTTCAGACAAATAGCTGTCCGCTCTCTTCTTTGGAGCATCCTCAATTTCAGGAGGCCAGCCCTTCCACTAATTAATTCTTCTCACCGTCAGGAAATTCCTCCTTAAATCTAGCTTGGGTCTTTCCTTAATGATCTTCCACCCATTACTTCTTACCCTGGCTTCAGGTATTTTGGAAAACTCGTCAACCCCCTCTTTTCAGCCCCTCAAGTACTGGAAGACTGCTATCATATCACACTCACATACACACACACACACACACACACACACACACACACATGGTCCTTCTCTTCCTTCGTTCCCTGTAAAACGGGGCAAAATTCACTTTACAACTCTCTCACTTAGCCCCAGAAATTTGGGGCTCCGTTGTCATAAACCGAGGACTCCCGGTAACTAAATAAAATGTGACTGACTCCTTCCCGGCCCCTCAGTCCTGCCTTTAGCAAAGGCCGGGCTCAACATTTCTTCCCAGCCCTGTCGAAACAGGGTTCAGGGTTTTGCAACTCTGCGTATTATTATTATTATTATTATTATACACAAAAACGACAGTATACACAGCAAACGAGATAACCATGCTGGGTTTCGTATCACAAATCACTAGTCGAACCCTTCCTGAGTGTTTAGGACTGCGTGATGTATCGGCGGATTATGCGAGCAGATCCCAGTAAGGTGGCCTTCTGCAGCTGACCAAGGGTGATCTTGTCAGCGCCCATTGCTTTCAAGTGCTTGCCTAGGTCTTTAGGCACAGCAGCACCCAGTGTGCCCAGTACCACTGGAACCACCTGCACTGGTCTATGCCAGAGTCTCTGCAGTTCGATTCTCAAGTCCTGATATCTGATGACTTTTTCAAGTTCTTTCTCGTACTATTATTATTATTATTATTATTATTATTATTATTATTATTATTATTA
>NW_020770270.1:0-26613 GCF_900518735.1 Pseudonaja textilis
ATCTATCTATCTATCTATCTATCTATCTATCTATCTATCTATCTATCCATCCATTCCCACCTATGGTATCTCTATCAAGCTATCTGTCTCTGTCTAGCTCTATGTATCTAGCTATCTCTGTCTGTCTGTCTATTTGTTTGTCTATCTATCTATCCATCCTTCCATCCCCACCTATCTACGGTATCTCTAGCTAGCCAGCTTCTCTCTGTCTAGCTCTATTTATCTATCTCTGTCTATCTGTCCATCTATCTGTCTGTCTGTCTATCCATGCCACTTATCTATGGTATCTCTAACAATCTATCTCTGTCCATTTCTTATTTATCTATCTAGTTATCTATCTCTGTCTAGTTGTGTTTATCTATCTATCTTTGTCTGTCTGTCTATCTCTATCTATCTATCTATCTATCTATCTATCTATCTATCTATCTATCTATCTATCTATCTATCTATCTATCTAATCATTTATCTACTTAGGTACCCATCTATTTATCTCTATCTACTTATCCCTGTCTACTTATCTCTATTTATCTGACTATCTCTTGTCATCTGTTTGAGTCTGTCTATATCGATTTATCTCTGTCTTCTATTTCTCTTATCTATCTAGCTGTCATAACCATCTATCTGTCTCTGTCTGTTTGTCTCTGTGTCTGTTTATCATATCTGTCAATCTACCTCCCTCCCTTCCTTCCCTACTAACTTTTATCTATACACACACACACACACACACACACACACACACACACCCCATCCTTTAGATCAGGGGTGTCAAACTGGCAGTCCAGTCCATGGGCCGGATGCATCATGCCCACCCTGGCTTCGCAAAGGCAAAAAACGTCACCATATGTCATGTGACGTCGTGTGACGCGATCGAGTTAGACACCCAGGCTTTAGATCATACTGGAAATCCCTTAAAAAGAAGGCCGTGTCCGCAGGGCTGATGATCCCAAAGAAATTGGGATTTGATGAGGTAGCTGCCTTGTTTTTAACATCATTATTGGAAGCCACACAAGAGTCACTTTACTATAAGACGGGCAGCAGGGTGGAATGTAGTAAGGAGCCCAATCCCCAGGAGGAAGGGGGTGCATTCCAGAGGACGGAGAGGCAACTCAGCCCAGATATTATTATGTGTGTGAGAGAAGAAGGGCGAAGACAGCCTCTCCCTTACAGTTCCCACAGAGAGCATATAGATGCAGAGAGCAGAGTGCTTCATTTTGGCAAGATTCTGTCTCTAAGCCTGGAGCACTAAAGAACCCGGCTTGGAAGAGTCATCCATATACATACACATTGCCAGACGCTTGCGTTTTGATCGTGTCACCATGGAGCTGCTGCCGCCACCATCACTGCAAGGATTGTCACAAGTCACTTCGTTCGGCAGTCATTAAACCAAACGGTTGCAAGTTGAGGGTTATTATCCCTACTTTAGCTTCCCAGCATTAAATAACCAAATCTTGAAAGGCTGACACTCAAGCCGTGTTCCACAAATGATCCGTCTGGCTCCTTCGTCCAAGAATTGGCACTGCCTCTTGCCCTGTTCCCAGCGTCAAGGCGCTTTCCACTCTTCTGCATAGAAAACCGCAGGCCCCGTGTGCACGTGTGATGTGTGTATCTGTGTGTATCTGTGTGTGTATATGTGTGTGTCAGAGAGAGAAATTTCCAACTTTGTTACACACACACATCTCCCTTCCACTGCCGAAAAAAGCCCACAAGCCGTCTATTCAATAATTAACGTCCCCATTGGGACACCACGAATCAAAAGCTGTTATGTCCCAAAGTTTACTCTGGCTCCGAACGGCATGGTTTGACTGTATATTCTGGCACCTCGGAGCGGGATTTCACCCCCCACTTTGGATTCCCTGTGATTATCCCCTCTCCAAGATGGACTGAGAAGTGGTGTTCCCAGCCTGGCAGGGGTTGGGGCTGTTATTACAGACCAGGAACGATGGGGAGAGGAGAGCAAAGGAGAGGAACAACCCGTTACTTGATCTATGTTTATTTTTCATGGATGCTGCCCCAAACGTAACATTACAGCAGCCAACGCTGGAGGGCTGGAGGGGCGGTGGCACTCTTAAGGAGTAATTGTGCCCACACAGCCTCTTTCCCCCTACTTGACTTTAATGAATGCCTAGGTTGTGCTTGCTCGCCAGCTCCGGTGGCTTAAGTAAAATATACAGAAGGCCTTGGAGGGAGAGAGATCAGGAAGACCTCTGTTGGCCTGGTGAAAGGAAGAGGAAAAAGACAATCCAGACTTCATTTGGGCAGTAATTAATTTCACATGTGGCCTCCCTGGTCGATGGCTTCTTTGGGCTGGAGAAATGTGGGAGGTGAGCAGGGACGGGCACGCCACTGCGGCTCCGTGTGGCATGTAAGCACCATGCTCTGGCTTGTGACTTCCGTCGCGCCTGCAAAGATGGATTCTTGAGCGGTGGTTGCAAGGCACAAGTAGCCAGAAGCCTGCACTGAGCCCATTATTATTCCTACCTCTAGACAAGACGTTGGTCAACTCACGGTGCAAATTAACTGGCAATAGATGAGGGTCAGTGGAACTCGATTCAATTCTGTTCAGAATAACAGAGTTGGAAGGGACCTTGGAGGTCTTCTAGTCCAACCCCCTGTTTAGCCAGGAAACCCTGCACCACTTCAGACAAATGGCTGCCCAATCTCTCCTTAAATACCCCCCCCCCAGTGTTGGAGACCCCCAACTCCTGATGTTCCACTGGTTAATTGTCCTCACTGTTAGAAAGTTTTTCCTGAATTCCAGGTTGCTTCTCCTTGATTAGTTTCCATCTCTTGTTTCTTGTCCTGCCTTCTTTTACTTTGAAGAATAATTTGACACCCCCCTCTCATCTTTGGGGCAGCCCCTCAAATCCTGGAAGACTGCTTTCATGTCCCCCCTAGTCCTCGTAATTCATGGGGGTCTGGACTTGGGTGCTTCTGGGAATTGAAGTCCACTCGTCTTCATGTTGAGAAACCCTGACATAGACGCAGAAAAAGCTTTGTCCGCGCTGCTATATTTTGCAGAATCTGATCCTTCCTGTTCAAAATCTGGTTCTTTTGACTCCACCTAGGAATATCTCAGAACATAATGAAAAGAAGCTGTAGCTGGAATAAACCGCCTTTGAAATGCCACGTAATGACTCCATTTCCTCATAATGCAAACTGCAGCATGCTGTAAATTCTCTTTTAATGGCCAAAAGAACCAGCCTATATGTCATCTGGGTTCTCCTTCCCCCCCCCCCCCTCAAGGAGTGGAAGTAAAATAACTTTGGTGTTTCTGCCATGTTTAAACCAAAATGTAATGCCTTCGCTCTTGCCCCCAACAGCTGGTCCTACTTAAAACCCAGCGCTTAAGTGCTCACCAGTCTTATTACATGGAAATTATCATCTTAAGCCCTCTCGGGGAGTTTGTAACAACCGCTTTTCCAGGGTCCATCTTTTCATCCAAAATAAACAAAGGGGCATCCATTTGCTGGGTGGTGCATTCTCTGCGTCGACTTTAACCAGGAACCCGATAGTTACACAGGGGATGCTAATGTGGCTGCTATTTTGCGTGGTTTACCAGTTGGAGAGCCATCCAACTCGGCTGGAAGGGCCCACCTATACTCGTACTTCAAACCCTGTCATTTGGGGTTCGCGAGAAAGATTGTTTGTTGTGGCTGTTGCTAGAACGAAACGCTTGCAGATTTTGACGGGAAAGGATCGCCGACAGGCCGACGTGTTGCACTAGATCAGGGGTGTCAAATTCAAGGCCTTTAGGGTGCTTAAATCTGGCCCACAGGGCTCTGGCAGAGGGTTGCAGGAGGCCGTCGCAGCCCAAAACGGAGCTCGGGAGCCCGTTTTCGCTGGCAGAGTACTTGGGCCAATACCGGTGCCCCCAACATGAGTGATGTTGATCTGGCCATGCCCACTGCACCTCCCCAAGGTCAAACACAACCCTGATGCGGTCCTCAGGGAGTTTGACACCCCTGCACTAGATGACGAGCTGAAGAATGTAATCCAGATTTTTGATGGGCATTCGGAGGGTTAGACAGGATCATCTACGATGGAAGAGTAACTCAAGGTTGGCGCTCTCTGAGCTTGATGGTTTGCTTGCAGGTGTTTCCTTACCCATCTAGGTAACGTCATCAGTGTCAGAAGTGGGATTTGCAGAGAGAAGAATTGTAGGGGCCTTGGCGCTCTGTGATCTTGGTTCTTTTCTTGCAGGTGTTTCATCACCCAACTAGGGAACATCATCACTTTAGAAGGGAGTTGAGTTTGTGGAAATGAGGAAGGGGGAGGGGGGAGGACTCTGTGGTCCTCGGTTGTTTTCTTGGGAGATGTTTCATTACCCAACTAGGGAACTATATCAGTCGAGAAGAGAGTTGGGTTTACAACTTCACATATGAACAAATCACCCAAGGGTTTCACATGTAGCCTTTTCAAGATTCAAGAACCTTGCAAGTTTGAAAGTACAATTCTCCCTCTGTCTCTTTTTCAGCCTGAGACACTAGGGAACCCTACTAAGCCTCTTGCCTTACCCTGTATCCAACCGCGGGCCAGGTTGTCTCTTCTCTGACCCCTGGCTGTGGCGCTTCGTTCAAACTCCCAAGTCCTTCCCCATATACCATTTCAACTTTAGAGCCAGGAATTCTTCCTGATGGCGGATTGAATTTTTTGGTTGCCATAGGAACAGGCTTCAAGGGGCACGCTGGCCATTTCCTGTCTGGTGCTAGAAAGACCAACTTACACTTCCCCTTTGAGGGGTAATCTTCCAGGTTGTTTTTTAAATGCTTGCGTTCATCTCTGAGAATCTCAGAGGATTCCTCCACAGAGATACGAGATGGAAAGTACAAGCCCTCGACTTCCTCCTCATACCACGCCTATGGATGTCGCAGATGTTTTGAGGTGACTGATTTGTGTATAAAACAACAGAGTTGGAAGGGACCTTGGAGGTCTTCCAGTCCAACCTCCTTGATTAGGCGGGAAACCTTACACCCTTTCAGACAAATGGTTCTCCAATCTCTTCTTTAAAACTTTCAGCATTGGAGCATCCACAACTTCTGGGGGCAAGTTGTTCCACTGGCTAATTGTTCTCCCTGTCAGAAAATTCCTCCTTAGTTCCAGGTTGCTTCTCTCCTTGATCAGTTTTCATCCATTGCTTCTTGTCTTGCCTTCAGTTGCTTTGGTGAATAGCTTGACTCCCCCTTCTTTGGGGCAGCCCCTGAGATATTGGAAGACGGCTCTCATGGTCCTTCTCTTCACTAGACTAGCCATGCCCAGTTCCTGCAACCGTCGTATGTTTTAGCCTCCAGGCCTTTGATCATCTTAGATAGATTCAGAATAACAGAGTTAGAAGGGAACTTAAAGCTCATCTAGTCCAACTTACTGCTCAGGCATTCCAGATAAATGGTTGTCCAATCTTTTCTTTAAAATCTCCAGAGTTGGAGCACCCACCACTTCTGAAGGCAACTTCTCTTCCATCGGTTGATTGATTCTCACTGTCAGAAAATTCCTCCTTATTTTCAGGTTGAATCTCTCCTTGATCAGTTTCCATCCATTATTCCTTGTCCGGCCTTCGGGTGCCTTGGAAAATAGCTCGACCCCTTCCTCCTCTCTGTGGCAGCCCCTCAAATATTGGAAGACTGTTATCTTCTCATCCCTAATCCTCCTTTTCATTAAACTAGACATATCCAATTCCTTCAACCGTTCTTCGTATGTTTTAGCCTCCAGTCCCCTGACCATCTTTCTTTTTCTTCTCTGCACTCTTTCTAGAGTCTCCAAATCTTTTTTACATCGCGGCGACCAAAACTGAATGCAACATTCCAAGTATGGTATTTTCAAGGCATTATAAAGTGGTGTTAACACTAATTTATTCCGACCTGTCTGTTCGTCTGGCTGAGAAAAATACCGGCAGGTTGCGTCTGTACAGGTAGTCCTCAATTTCCAAGAGTTCATTTAACGACCGTTCAAGGTTGACAACAGCACTGAAATTGTGTTGTGTGAATCGCCAAGCTGCCTCCCGTGACAGCCATCTCTCGCGTTGCAAACTTCGGCGAAGAACCTCAATTCAAACGTGGACCTGGAGCAGCTTTGAGCTAAAGAAAGCACAAAGAACTGGCTATTAAAAGCCCATTTAGGAGGATTTCTGTTTTAAAAGTGTGAACTACTGCAATTGGAGGGAAAAGGTGAAATCAAGCAGAAGAGAAGCGCACAGAGGAGGCTTTGAGTTGGGATGATGAGGAGCAGCTGTGTAAACATAACTTTCCCCCTTATTTGCAGAAAAATGTCAGGATTCATAAGATTTATTCTTTTTTAAAAACACAAAAAAACAGAAAAAAAAACCCCACCCGTTATAAACCCCCCAACTGACGATGCAACTGGGTTTAATCTAAAGGGGCCAAAGATTATACAAAATATTGACCACGTCTTACTTATTCATAGAGTAGCCGCTGCTTTGGCAGCAAGAATAAAGAGGTTTTTTTAATACAAGTCGACCCAACCATCTTGTCTGTCAGTTTCCCCCCTATGATCCAACCAGGCCGCCATGAGCCACAATGGAGCCCAACATTTACGTCGCTAAAGTGAGAGGGGTTGTTAAGTGAGTTTTTTTGTGGTTCGCTGGCAGCCGGTGCAGACGGCAAAGGTATTGGACAGTGAGGATGAAAGGGAACCAGGAAAGGGAGTCTGGAGAAGACTTGGACGATGCAGGGATGGGGCCAGGACTATCTGGGAGTAGGATGCTGCCTTTGGAGCCTGGCAGCAGCGAAGCAGAGGACCCAGGGGAGCCTGTTCCCAGTGCATGTGTGCTCAGAGCTGCTAGAAGGCAAGAGCAGCTGAGAAAAAAAGGGGCAACTCGGGAGTAAGGCTGGGAGGTGATTGCACTTCCCATAAGGGATAAAAGTCAGCCCTCAGTGACGTGCTCTTTGCAGGAAGCAAAGAAGTTCATTAGATTCTGATTCCTCACTGAAGCCCTGTGAACTCTGGTTTGTCTTTGCTGTGGAACTTCTGTCGGTTTATATTCTAAGTAACTGGGCTTCTGTTTCTTGGCAGCCTTCTATAACCCTGAAAGGCGTGAGCTTATCTCAAAGAATTGGGTCTAATAAGTTTTGGCTGGGAGTGCAAGAAATTCCCAGCGTTGCATTCAAATAGGTTTGATTTTACACTCAGTTTGGTGTTCCTTTCATTTGGACAAAGCCTGGGTCAGAACAATGTTTAGGACTCTTCCGGCCGCATTTGTGAGGGGAATCCCTGCGGTCATTAAGTCAGGAACACAGTTGTTAGGTGAAACTGGCTTCCCCATTTATTTTTGCTGATCAAAAGGTTGCAAAAGGGGATCCCATGCCCCCGGGACGCTGCAGCCATCCATAAGTACATGCCAGTTGCCAAGCAACTGAATTTTGATCACATGATCACGGGGACCAAGCAACGATTGTCAGAAGGAGATCACATGACTTTGGCGCACTGCAACCAAATGTGCTTTTTTTTTTTTTTCAAGGGGCAACTGGGCTTTCTGGTTTTTTTTTTTCTTTGAAGACGTCTCGCTTCTCCTCCAAGAAGAAGCTTCTCCAGTTTGCTTCTCATCCAAGAAGCTTCTTGGGAACTGAAGAAGCTTCTTGGATGAGAAGCAAAACATCTTCAAAGAAAAAACAGAAACTCCAGTTGCCTCTTGGGAAAAAATAGCCCCTTTGGGACTACGTTTTTGGCCTTTGATTTGGATCTCTCTCTCTCTCTCTCCCCCACTTCTCCTCCTCCTCCTCCTCCTCTTCTCCTTCTTCTTCTTCCCTTCCTTCCTCTTTGTTTCTCTCTCTCTTTCCTTCCTTCCTCTCTCTTTCTTTGTCTCTATCTCTCAATATATCTCTCAATATATCTTTCTCTGTCTCTCTCTCTCTCTGCCTCTCTCTCTCTCTCAATCTCTTTGTCTCTCAAAATATCTCTCAATATCTCCCTCCCTCTCTCTCTCCTTCCCTCTCCCTCTCCCTCTCTCTCTCCTCCCTCTCTCTCTCTCTCTCTCTCTGTTCAGTTGAGTAATAATTGCTTCGGACGCCTTCTGGGCTATTGATCCATCGAGGGCTTCAATTCCAATGCAAGGCTGTGTCAGGGATTTAATTGGAGCAATTAATAACTCAACAGCCAGGTGGGAATCGATAGCCGGATTTCCAAACAGGGAGAGAAGGAGAGCAGCAAAGGAAGGAAGCGTTTTTCCCCCACCCCAAGGCACACACACACACACACACAGAGAGAGAGCTCCCCTCCCCTTCTGTAATGTGGCCGCTGATGGTTGGATGTTTGCACTTCCTTGATTAATTAACCTCCCCCCCCCCCGTCACCCTCCAACGCTTGATAGATAATTGAGTTGTGTCTTTTTAAAAGGCTTTTGACCTGATTACTCCGTACACCGGGGTTGTCTTTGTGCTGTTGATTTGAGCCACCCTGAAAAGCCCCGAAAACACCCCAGCCAGCTAATAAAATGCCTTTTTTCCGCCTGCGGTTTTGATTTATTTGTTTTCTTTTTTTAAAACAACAACAACAACAACAACAACAGTGACAGGAAAAGCAAAGCTTGTCTTCCTTTTTCTAGTCAATGGCCTCTTGCATCATGGGTGTGGGAAGCCGGTTAGCCTCTGCTTAAGAGCCCGATCGAAGGGATTTAACCCTGCTGAGTTTTGATCCGCATTCGAGGCCCAGATTAAAAAGCCGCCATGAAACTTCCAATCTCATTACCGAAGCCGCTTCTGCCATCGGTGCCTGGGGTCGAAAATCCCATTTTAAGCCCTGCTCTGGGTGCTTGGCAGCCGCGGACTTCCGTGCAAACATGGCGTGACTTCATTTTTTTCTGCAGGGTTGTTTTGGTTTTTTTTTTGCCTTTTTCTTTATCTTGTCCCTCATTCCCTCGGTCCAGAGCCTGCTTCTATTCATTACTCCTGAGGTCTTTTGTTGCGTGCTTCCAGATAATCCCTTCCCCGGGAACATCTTCAAGGCCTATAGAAGGACAGAGCTCTCCACCAGGGTCCGTAATTGCTGCCAGAGGCACTTTCAGATGAACAGAGTTGCAAGGGACCTTGTAGGTCATCTAGTCCAACCACCCCACCCGAGCAGGAGACCCTATACCATTTCTGACAGATGGCAGTCTAGCCACTTCTTGAAAGCTTCCAGTGATGAAGCTCCCACAATTTCTGAAGGCAACTTCTGTTTCACTGGCTGATTGTTCTCACTGTCAGGAAATTCCTCCTTATTTTCAGGTTGAATCTCTCCTGGATCCGTTTCCATCCATTCTTCCTTGTCTGGCCTTCGGGTGCTTTGGAGAATAGCTTGACCCCTTCCTCCTCTCTGTGGCAGCCCCTCAAATATTGGAAGACTGCTATCATGTCTTCCATGGTCCTTCTCTTCCCTAGACTAGCCAAGCCCAGTTCCTGCAACCGTTCATTGTATGTTTTAGCCTCCAGTCCCCTCATCATCCTGGTTGCTCTTCTCTGCCATCTTTCTCAAATCTCAACATCTTCTTTATAGCGTGGTGACCAAAACTGGATGCAGTATTCCAGGTGTGGTCTTACTAAGTAAAATGAGGATCCAGCTTGTTGGTTGCAAAAAGATGACTCTGTAAACTGCTTAGAGAGGACTGTAGAGCACTGTGAAGCGGTTTATAAGTCTAAGTGCTATTGCTTGTGGTATTTCCTGCTCGCAGCATCTGAGCTAACTAGAGCAAATGTCCTTTTGTCGTGCATCGTGTGTCCAGCTCAACCGCACCGCTAAGACCTTCACGAGAGCAGACCTCAGGCATCTCACGAAGGAGCTTAGAGAGCGATTGA
Source organism: Pseudonaja textilis (assembly GCF_900518735.1). The sequence goes on from NW_020770270.1 coordinate 9,783, forward strand.
GTTTCCTTTGAGTAGATTATTCCTAAATTTGGAGGGCGCTCTTTGGAAAAGGGCCACCAATTAAATTCATCAAATGAGCTGTAATCCATTAATCCAAGGCAGCTGCATGACTTTGGGATGGGATTACAGCAGTTGATTTGGCGACAAAAGAACCCTTTTTCGAGACAGCGTAAACCATGCACGTGGGAGGCGGGCGTTGTGTTGGATTTGGTTGAAAAGAAGGGTTCTGGAGCAGGATGGGTAGGAGAAGCCAGCATCTGGGTGGAAGGAGCTTCTGCTTATAGCCTTACTACCTTTGAAAACAGAGGTGGCTGCTTTAATGAGTCGCAGAGAGTGTTGTCGCCCGCCAGCAGCTGACGGAGCTGGCATCAGACTTGGAGAGTGAGGAGGTTGGGGAGGAACCTGGGCCAGTCCTGGAGGCTGAGGAAGGCTCGGACGAGGGCTCTGCATCAGAGGCAGAGATGGGGCCAGGGCAGGCTGCCTTTGGAGTTAGACAATAATGACACGTGGAAGCTTCTGGAACCAGTTCCCAGCCTATGCATGAGCGCAGAGTTGCCAAAAGGAAGGAACAATTAAGAACTCAGGGTCGACTCCGGAGTAAGGCCACACCTCTGAGATGATTGGCCCCTCCCATAGGACACAAAAGAGGAGCGAACGGGACAGGAGCTTTTGGAGGAAGCCATTAGTTCTTCTGGCCGATTCAAGCTTTGAAAAGTTCTGTTTGACCCTGTGTCCAGTTTGGCCTCGCTCTCCGCTTGGCCATTCGTTCTCTGGCAGCCTTCCAAGTGGGATAAGGTAGGTGTTTATCAACGTTCCCCTGAATGACTGTTTGTGAAGCCTTGCAGGCTGTGAATGGACGTAATTCACAGCCGTGGAAGTAAAAGAGGTTTTTGCCGGGACTAAGGCTGTGGTTTATGCTTTCTAAAGGAAGCCCAGGTCAGAACAGAGGGAGGCTGCAATTCACGGTCTCTCCTTAATTAGTTTCCATCCTTTGCTGTTGTACTGCCTTCTGGTGCTTTGGGGAATAATTTAACCCTCCTCTTCTTTTTCTCGGCCGCTAAGATATGGGAAGACTGATATCCTGTCACCCCTAGTGCCAGAGGTGGACTAGAGCAGGGATCCCCAACCACTGGGCCCCAGACCAGTACCGGTCCGTGGATCATTTCGTACCGGGCCACAAAGAATGACTAATCATGATTAAAATATATATATAAATATGTTTTTGCTTCCGGGTGTCTTATTTTGAAAGACAACCCCTTCCGCCCTCACCTAACTTCCGCGCTTGACTCTTTGGCGCGTATTTATCCTGCATCAGCAATGCAGGAAGAAGCTTCTGCTTACAGCCTTTGCAAAATGAGCCAGAAACAGAGCTCACTGGACAGTTTTTTTGGAAAGGGTAAGTTACGGGTTCATCGCTTATTTATTTACTGTTATTGGAACCTTCACGCCCCTACCTGGTCCTTGAAAAAGTGTTCCTGCGTGAAACTGGTCCCTGGTACAAAAAAGGTTGGGGACCACTGGACTAGAGGACCTCCCGGGTCCCTTCCAGCTCTGTTATTCTGTCCCTTCCCAAGGCTCCGTGGCTTGTTACAGCCCCACCGACTGCAATCTAGCAGGTTAAATGATTTTAGCCGCACAGTTTATTAAAACTGGCAAGTGCTCGCTCCAGTTCTTTTCCTGTTCGGCAAGGCTGTCAGAGAGAATAATTGACAGTGGCAGCTGTTCAGGGAGTGTTTTAGATGGGGCAGGATGATGGCTCTTGATGGACAGCTCTGCGCAAAGGAAGAGAAGGGTTAGAGGTGGGATTTGCGTCCGGGCTCCAGGAGAAGAGTCGTCCTTAGAAGGAGCAAATGTGTGTCTCTGTGTGTAGAGGGGTGCAATGCAAAAGGAACTCAGCACAATGTCCCCTATGCAGGATTTGGATTGGAAAAAGACATCCCCAAACCCACACCAGAATTTTAAATGCTTCTGTTTTGAATCCAGAACCTTCTCGACGTTGCTGGGGGAAAAACCCGCAATGGAAATATTTACGTAACTGTGGGATATTCCTGTCCTTTCCCCAGCCATCTGGGGACACCGTTTTCCAGGCCTTCTCCTTGTTAAATCATGATCCCTATTTTACTGAAGCTCCACGGGGTTCCATGATGGTGCATCCCAGTTTTAGAATTGTAGTGTTTTTACAGATTAACAGAGTTGGAAGGGTCCTTGTAGGTCATTTAGTCCAACCCCACACCCCACCCAAGCAGGAGACCCTACACCATTTCTGACAGAGGACAGTCCAGTCTCTTCTTGAAAGCTTCCAGTGGTGAAGCTTCCACAACTTCCGAAGGCAACTTCTGTTCCACTGATTGCTTTCACTGTCAGAAAATTTATCCTTATTTCCAGGGTTAAATCTCTCTTTGTTCAGTTTCCATCCATTATTTCTTGTCTGGCCTTCAGGTGCTTTGGAAAATAGCTTGACCCCCTCATTCTCTTTGTGGCAGCCCCTCAGATATTGGAAGACTTCTATCCTGTCTCCCCTGGTCCTTCTCTTCCCTTAGACCAGCTATGCCCAGTTCCTGCAACCGTTCATTATATTATTATTATTATTATTAATTTGTTTTCTTAAGTTTTCGCGGGTACTTACATGTATGGTATTCAGCTTTGTTCGGGTATTTTCCCACGTCATTATAGTTGTGCTTTTAAAGTTGTAGCAACGTTTCGGCAGGATCTCATCTGCCATCATCAGGCTTCTGTATTGTGTTCGTCTGTGAGTCAGACTTTCACAGCCATTTCTGTTTTAAATTTGGTGCTAGCCTACTGCTGTGCCAGAATGGTTTTTTCTTCCTCCTGATTGGTTGGGAGTCTTGGTCTGTGTTTATTGGTCTTGGAGTTTACTCTGTTCTGCTTGATTAGTGTTTCTAATATCTTATGTCTGTTTTGTAGCTTTTTTTGTCTTGATTGGCTGGCAACATTGTGTTTCCTGTGTTGGAGGCTTTTAGTGCAGCTTGGCTTCGAGTAAATGGACGGCTATCATTCATTAGCAAGCTAGGTTTCATCTGGGTGCCTGGTTGGTGTGTGTTTGAGTTGGAGGTATCAGGAGGAGTCTGTTCGCGCCCAGGTGTTTGCCTGGCTTGTGGTGTGGAGATTTTTTTGTTTGAGAGTGCAGGCTTCCAAATAATTGACAGTCTGGTGGAGTCATCTATTCATGCTTTCATATATATAATTTTATAGGGACCCTTTTGGTGAGAAGGTCACAGTGTTCCATGCACCTTTGGCATTTAGTCATGCCGGGCACATGACCACGGAGATTTCTTCGGACAGCGCTGGCTCTTCGGCTTTGTAACAGAGATGAGCACCGCCTCCTAGAGCCAGAAATGACTAGCATGTATTGTGTGCAAGAGGAACTTTTACTTCACCTTTTACAAGGAAACTCACTGAGCCAATATCTCACTTAACAACAGAAATATTGGGCTCAAATGTGCTAGTAAGTCGAGGACGCCCTTTATCCTATCCATCCGGTAGTGGAAATAGCCTATTGTGTCCGCCTCTACAAGGAGAATTACAACTCTTCTCTCTACTTAGTGGAAATCTCACTGGGAAAAAAATACTTTCTTCAGATGTTGCAATGAAAAGAGGCAGGATCGATCTAAAGCCCACATGGGAGATGTCTCGGCTGCCGGTGTCGGCACGTCTACTGGGATGTAGGAGATAACATGGTGCCTTTTTGTTAAGGAACATTTGGTTGTATCTGAAATGCCTCTGGTGGACATCTCGGAAGAGCAGCTAAGATGATCCAAAGGCCTGGAGACTAAACCATTTGAAGAACGGCTGCAGGTTTGGGATCTGGCTAGTCTAAAGAAAAGGAGAATTAAGGGGTGACATGAGATCAGCATCCCAGTATTTGAGGGGCCGCTGCCCCAAAGAAGAGGAGATCAAATTATTCTCCAAAGCACCGGAGGGCAGGATAAGAAACAATGGTTGGAAACTGATCAAAGAGAGAAGCAACCAGGAATTAAAGGGAAACTTCCTAACAGTGAGGATTATTAACCGGTGGGACAGCTTGCTTCCAGAAAACATGGGCGCTCGCTCCATCACTGGAGGTTTTTAAGAAGCAACTAGACAGTCACTTGTCTGAGATGGTATAGGTTCTCCTGCTTGAGCAGGGGGCTGGACTAGAAGACCTCCAAGGTCCCTTCCAGCACAATTCTATTCTAAATCTGTCCTGCCAGGGGGTGGGGAAAAAAAAAAAACTATATTGGCAACGTGTTTCTCGATTCTAATATCTCCTGGGAAGTTTCTAAGTGGTCTACTTGAGTTAGGAAGGAAAGAAAGAGCTTTATCTAATCCCTAACGGAGTTTGTGCCAAGACACAATTCATGATAACTGTCAAGCAGGCTTGTGAAGGAAAAGAGCTGAAGCTGATGTGAATCCAGCTTTAATTAAGGTTGAAAAATTGGAGTTGACTGCTGAGTCTTTGGCAAATTAGCTCAAGTGTATTATTGCGATGGAAATTAACTACTCTAGAACTCGGGGAAAATAAACAACGTGCCTGCCTTTGCAGGGTTTCCATAGAATTGCCAGCTTGTTTAGGACTGGGCTGGAAATCAGGAAGGCAGAATTGGGACCGTCAGATGCCAAGATGGAAGCAGAAGCTCTGGATATGTATTTTTTTGTTGTTGTTGTTTGAAAGCCTCCAAGACGTTTAAGAGAGCCAGTCATCCTTGGGGCTCTTCCAGACTATAATGATGAAAAATGGAAAAGACCATCTGTTGGGTGATTCATCTTTATGTAGTTAACAGCAGGTTGGCCCAGAAACTAGTTTGCAAAGAGGTTCACCTTGACCCCTCTAAAAAAAATAAAAAAATAAAATAAAAAGGAACTTGGCTTGTCAAATGTAAACAAGGTTTCTAAGAGGTTTTCCCTGTTCTGCAGCAATAGCACTTAGGCTTATATACCGCTTCACGGTGCTTTCCGGACCTCTCTAAGCCGTTTGCAGAGTCAGCCTCTTGCCCCCAACAAGCTGAGTCCTCATTTTCGGTCAGGATTGAACTTCTGGCAGTCAGCAGAATTAGTCTGCAATACTGCATTCTAACCACTGGGAGGGAAGGAAGGAAGGAAGGAAGGAAGGAAGGAAGGTCAATAGCAATAGCACTTAGACTTATATACCACTTCCCAGTGCTTTCCGGACCTCTCTAAGCCATTTGCAGAGTCAGCCTCTTGCCCCCAACAAGCTGAGTCCTCATTTTCGGTCAGGATTGAACTGCTGGCAGTCAGCAGAATTAGTCTGAAATACTGCATTCTAACCACTGGGAGGGAAGGAAGGAAGGAAGGAAGGAAGGAAGGAAGGAAGGGTCAATAGCAATAGCACTTTGACTTATATACCACTTCCCAGTGCTTTGCAGTCCTCTCTAAACAGTTTACAGAGTCAGCCTCTTGCCCCCAACAATCTGGGTCCTCATTTTACCCACCTCAGAAGAATGGAAGGCTGAGCCAACCTTGAGCCGCTCAGAATCGAACTGTTGGCAGTGGGCAGAGTTAGCCTGCAATACTGTATTCTAACCACCGCACCACCACAGCTCTGCACCTATAATACGAATGCTGGGAGCTAAGCTTCTTGTACGTAGAGTGAAGGAGAAGGTTTATAAAAGAATAGCAGAGTTGGAAGGGACCTTGGAGGTCTTCTAGACAACCCCCTGCTCAAGCAGGAGACCCTATACCATTCCAGACAGATGAGCTGTCCAGTCTGTTCTTAAAAGCCCCCAGGGAGGGAGCACCACACAATTTCTGGAGACAAGCTGTTCCACGGATTAACTGTTGTCACTGTCTGGAAATTTCCACTTAGTTCTAGGTTGGTCCTCTCCTTGATTAGTTTCCGTCCATTGTTTCTTGTCTTTCCTTCAGGTACTATGGAAAATAGGCCGACCCCCTCTTCTTTGGCGGTAGCATTGTTTGTCCTAACCTGTGGAAGGCATGATCCATTTTGTAGAAAGGGGACCTTCCTAGTTTGGAGACGATGAGCACTTCCTTGATCGATTTCTTCTGGATGGTTCTTCCTGCAAATAAACCTTCAATGAGCATCCATTCTGGGTTTAGTTTTGCTTTTGAAACAGGAATTGGAAACCGCTGGGCTCCATCTTTTAAGTTGAAAGCGAAGGATGTTGTCGTGGAACCATAACAACAAAAGAAGAATAACCTTGTTTGGATAATGGGATGTTCCCTCCGGCCACAACTTTCCTTCCTTGAGCTGAGGAAAAAAAAAACCTTGCGTGTAACTGTTTTGCTTTTATCCCCTTCCCCTGTCTTCTTGTTGTAGGTCCAACGTCGAATGACAAGGCTGAAACAAAAGCTGGAAACCTCCCTAAAGTCTCCGGGTTAGAACGCAGCCAGGAACTGAACACAGACCTGCCATTTGTTCTACCCCTTTCCAGCCCGCCACCTACCGCAACCATCGTGACGTCCAGCTCTTCGGTACCCACGTCAAGCACCCGAGCTAGCCCGCTCTTGAAAAAGGAACCCTTGATCCCAGCACCAGCACCTCCGAGGCTCACCCCTCAGCCACAGCCTCGCCCGCAGTCACAACCTCAGCCTCGTCCGCAGTCGCAACCTCAGTTGTTGCCCGAGCTTCGGACACAGCTGCCGAGTCATATTCCCCCACCCCTCAGTTACCAGGTCCATCACCAAGTGGCCCACAACGGAATCAATAATATCAGGTAGGGACCGCCAAGGTTGATTGGAAGGCGCTCTTCTCTGCAGCCTTTGTGTGTGTGTGTGTGTGTGTGTGTTTGCTTTTGCGTGTTTTCAAGCTAGCACCCAACTCAAGGGTTTGGACCATCGTTGGCAAAGTGCAAGCAACCAGGACAGCTCCGAGATTGGGCCAGATACGTTTCTTTATTGTTGATCCACCAGTTTACAAGAAATTCACCAGGCTGTCTGCCTCCCCTTGGGAAAGGCACATATATAGACCTAAGGATTTGACTTCAAACACTTCCTTCCCCAATTCATCTCTAAGCTGGAATGTCTTTTAACTCCCCTAACCGGGGCCTCCAGCCAGCGGTTCCACCACAATCGTTTCCTGGATTCCTACCCCAAATTCCTCAAAGTTTGTGGGAGCAGGAACATGGCAGTGAAGGTTTTCTGTGGTTTTTACAAACCCTTCTCTATCTCCATGCACCGGGCTTGAAAAACCACATGAGTTTTGACAGCATTAATAGAATAGAATAGAATTCTTTATTGTCCAAGTGTGATTGGACACACAAGGAATTTGTCTTGGTGCAAATGCTCTCAGTGTACATAAAAAGAAAAGGTACATTCGTCAAGAATCATAAGGTACAACACTTAATTATAGTCATAGGGTACAATAAGCAATCAATCATACTAGGAAACGGTCAATATAAATTGTTAGGATACTAGCAACAAGGTTACAGTCATCGTCACAGGTGGGACGGGATGGGTGAAAGGAAGGGAGGATTAATACTTATAGTGTAGTGTAGGCTTAGTAAATAGTTGGACAGTGTTGAGGGAATTATTTGTTTAGCAGAGTGATGGCGTTCGAGGAAAAACTCCCTTTGTGTCTAGTTGTTCTGGTGTGCAGGGCTCTATAGTGTCGTTTTGAGGGTAGGAGTTGAAACCGTTTATGTCCAGGATGTGAGGGGTCTGTAGATATTTTCACAGCCCTCTTTTTGACTCATGCAGGATACGGGTATAAAGAATACAGGGGAGTTTCTCCAGGTCTCCCAGCTCCTGGTGGTTTAAGTGGGGGATATGATAAAGGTAGAAAAAGGAGACCAAAAGTTGTGGAGGGTATTTCTCATTCTGTTCTTGAGGGAAGACCCTCAGAACATCACGGTTAACCAGCGTGGAGGATAAAATATCACGAAGAACGTCAAGTTGGGAACAGCGAGTCCATCTCAGATGCACCGAACGGGAAGGAAGGTTCAAGGAAGAAGAGACTTAAGGTCATCCAACCAATGCTGGACCCAATTCAGTTGTCAGAAGGAGCATTTCTCTGTGAGTTCTGGAACAACAGGGTCCAGAAGTTCTAATTCTGAAAAACCTGAAGTCCAAGAAGAAGGCTAGTCTACCCACTGCAAAAACTTTTGTTTTCTCGGCGATAGAGTGCTGGGATGCTTTCAAGAATGAGGGTGTTGTTTTGTAGACTACCTGGTCCTTCTCTAACCATGTTCTTCTTCTTCCTCTCTCTCTCCCCCACCACCCCATTTCTTCTGTTTCTCTCCACAGCAGAAGCAGCAGCGCCAGCAGCGCCACGAGCATTAGCCTCCCCAAGCACCTTTCTCTCTCCCCACAGATCCCACCCCACCATTCCTCTGGCCCCGTGGTGCCCCTTTCCATCTCCAATCTTGCCGCTTCGCACTTCCCTCTCCGATCGCAGTCCCAACATCAGCATCATCCGGCCATGTTCGCCACCCCTCCCACGCTGCCGCCCCCACCTCCAGCCTTGCCCACCAACAGCCTTGTGATCCCGGGACACCCTGCAGGTAAGTCCCATCTGGCTCTCCGGATGCTAGACTAAGATACGTTGGCCACCCCTTTGAAAGAGGTACGTGATTGAGTACCTTGGTCAAGTATGTCACTAACCTTTGGGCCCAAGAGACCAGGTCCATGTGCGAAGGTCCAATTGAACTACTCTATTGCTAAAAGACCACGTGCAGGAATCTTCTCAACTCACGGTAGGAATCGAGAACGGGAATCTTCTCAGTTTCTGCTAGACATGAGATAGGAGTCAGCGGAATTTAAGGGACGTTGTTCGCTTGTGACTACGTAGGGATTCTTGGCTGATTCCCCCTTTTCACTCTGCCCTCAGGGTCTGCCACTCCTCCTGCAGTAACAAGAATCAAAACCAGCCAGGGAAAATGAGAAAAGAAACTAGGGCTCTTTTGAGTTTTAATCTCAACGTCAGCCTTCTGAGTAATGCTGAAAGCAAAACTGAAAGCAAAACTCCGAGGCAGGTAGATTCCTCAAAGAACAGGTTCATTGGATACATCGTACTGGCGCCACTGGCGAAAGCCAACTCTAAAAGTTCCTGCAGTTTTCACCCAATTAAAAAGAGAGTTATTTTTTTCCCCTTTCCCCAAGCCATCAGCCAATAGAGTCCAATAGAGATCAATCAGCCACATGGTCCAATAGAGATGCTGACAGGTTGCTTGGTTACTCCGCTCCTCCTCTCTCAGCCACCTTTTGGAATGACCTTGGATCCCACAGGAAGAACTTGGCTTTGACGGCAAAAGCCAGCTGTTTTCCCCCTTCCCTGTCCCCTCTTTTGCCTCGAGGCAACTATGACGTCGCAAACATGGCCTCAGCCAGGTTCGCTCCAGGGTTGACACTCAACTTTCTTTGAACAGACATAACCCCGCAGTGGCTCAAAAAAAACCCACCATCATCTCTTTTGAGTTAAATGTTCCACTCTGTCCATCCTTTTTTTTTCCTGCAAGTCTCGGCCTCTGCCCCGGATAAATAGTAGCATGCTACTGGGGCAGAGAAATGCTTAGCCCCGTGGAGTTATAAAATAGGAGTGAATTAAATCTGATATCCTCCAGATGTGTGGAGCTTCCTAGCCAAGATGGGAATTGGGACTTGAGCCATGAAATTCCAGCACATGTGGAGAGAACCGAGAAGTTTTGCATCAGAGATGCCATTTTACATAAAATCCCCCTGTTGTACCTAACATGCAAGTTTCATCCTTAGTAGTAGATGGACCATTTAAAAAAAAAAAAAGTAAACCTTACTGCACGTCCCTTTTTTGACAATTCCTTCCCAGCTGCAAAATTCTTCCAGCAAACACTTGATTTTTATGTGCCATCACTGTGGGAAAACAGGGAGACCCGGCATTCATCGTTATTCATTTATGGAGGCAAAACCAATCCCTCAATAACATTCACAGCTGGGAATTAATCAACGTATGCAAATGGCATTGCTATCGTTTGCAGGACAAGAGCAAATTCACGACTGAGCCTACATATGAAGCAGGGCTAAACTAGGAAATATGGGGGGGGAAATTGTTTTGGTGGACAGCAGTCCTTCCTCTAGAAGGCAAATAAACATAGGCAATAAACATTCACACATGCAATAATTTCTCCATGTTCCAGATTTGGGGGCATGTGCTCCCCCTTATAAGGCTGGACGCCTGTATTCCTGGAGGAAGCAAAACTTTTATCGATTTTTTTGATTCGCAAGATTTGAAATTTTCCCTGCACATTTCAAAGTATGGATTCATTTCAGGGCTCTCTGTGCCCTGTAAGATCCCCTGTATAGTTTTCCATTGCCTTACATTTGTTCCTGCATCAGCTGGGATCTCTGGTGGATTTCTCCAGAGTTAAAGGCCCCCTTTTGATCTGACTCTATAATTCACGCATTCGGATTAAATGGTGAAATCCACACACGCACAAAAGCAACAATCCTAAAACACCAAGAAGAGAGAGAGGGAGAGGGAGAGAGAGATGGTAGAGCGAAGAAAGAAAACTAGATCGCTCGGGGATTAAAATAGCTGCACATGTATGCCAACACCTTCTCCTATTTCCTATGCAAAGCTAGATCTGAAGTGAGAAAGAGGAGCTTGGAAGTGAGAGATTTTATAATCGTTAATAAGCAATGATGCTTTTGGGTTCTCTCATTTCTTCCTTGGAAGGTTTTGCAATTCAACAGATAGGAAATAAGAGAAGAAAGTGGCCATCGCGGTGCTGTAGGCTGAACTTCTGTAGTTCCCATCTCCATTGGACCTTTTCTTATAAGTTTGCCTTCAGTCCCGGAGACTTAAATCAGAAAGATGTCAGACTGAATTTGTCCATCCAGACCTGCTTATCCAGAACCTTATTCAGTGGGGCAACTCCAGAGCGGGGCAGAAATGTTGAGGTAGAGCCATGATGGCGTGTGCCACAGGTGGCACTTAGAGCCATTAGTGTGGATGTGTGAACCCAGCCAAACTTACTTGCATTGCGCATGCGTGCGCCTCTTAGCTGATTTTCGGCCCATTTGAGGCCATTTTTGCCCTCCTGGAGGCTCAAGGACAGCCTTGGAAGGCCGAAAAACGGGCCTTCCAGAAAGTGAACTGCCGAAACTGGCCTTGATGCTGCCCTAATTCCCACACCTCCTCCTCCTTATTTAGCTGCTGGAGGAGCCCGTGGCCAAGAGGCCACAGAACAGGTCCCGAAAATTGGTTCTGACCCAGTTTAAATCATTCGTTCGACTCCAATGCACCATTCAGGTCTCTGGCATTTGTTTATCGGTACAATCCGATGCTTCAAACCCACCTCACTTTAGAGAAACAAAAATCCAAGGCACGAGATCATCTATTGCCCAAAAGGAGGCTTGGGAAAAAACCTCATTGCAACCCAAGTCACATCCCATTAATATTTCAACCGGGTATTTCCAGCAACGTAAGGAAGCTGGATTTCAGGTTCGAGCCGTTTTGAGGAATCGTAATGGCTCTTATCCATCGCTTGGGAGATAACTCTCAGGTCTCCATTTCAACGCGGCTTGCAATGTTGGCTTTGCGTGATCCGGAAGGGGTTTTGAAGGGTGGCTTTGAAAAGACTGACATGCCAGGAGGGAGTGGGGTCGAGTTTGGGTTTGGAGGGAGTGGGGTTGAGTTTGGGTTTGGGTTTGGGAGGTCCCCTTCTAGAAGAAGATAGGAGAAGCCATGACTTAGGTTGTTTTTCCCTGGCCCATGAAGGACACGAAGCATAATCTGGTTGGTGGGCCTTATCCGTCCCACCAACCTGAAACCAAAGTCGCAAGGAACCATGTAGACTTTTAAGGACCAACCTCTTATTCATCGCAATGCATGAAGTTCCTCCAGAGATGATGGTGGGGTTGGAAGAAGAGATGGAGACATCGCTGGGTGGCCCTTCTCTCTCGGCTCCCGAATTTGTTCTCCCGAGAAAGCAAGATCAGTCATGACCCCTCGGGGTCTCTGGGGTTGGTCAGTGGTGGTGGGAAGGGGCTGAATGTTGCTAAAAAAACAACAACCCCCCCCCCCCCCCAAAAAAAAACTGTTTTCTACTGTGGTGGCTCATTGTATTCTCTCTTGTTCTTTAGATACCAGCCTGTTGATATCATTCAACCAACCAATCATGTATTGCCAGCCTCATTCGGGGATTCTGATTGGTACATTGTCACAGGCATCTCTCTTACCTCCACCAATGAGTTCTCACGTAGAAAACCATCACAGCATGACGTGCAGAAATAGGGAATGCCAGGTGAATGTTTTGAATTATTTTACCTCTACGTTTTTTGTGGAACTCACAGGCTGCTGGGCCCTGGTGTCTTTGTCTGTTTGTTTGTTTCCTCCCCCCCTTCCCCTCCCCTCTCTCTCTTTCTCTCTCCCCCTCTCTTTCCCTCCGTCCCTCCTCTCTTCCTCTTGCTCCCTCCCTCTCTCTCTCTCTCTCTCTCTCTCCTCTCTCTCCCACTGTCTTTCTCTCTCTCTCTCTCCCTTTCTCTCTCTCCCTCTCTTTCCCTCTCCCCTCTTTCTCCCTCTCCCCCTCTCCCCCACTCTTTCCCTCTCCCTCCCCCCTCTCCCTCCTCCTCTCTTCCTCTTGCTCCCTCTCCTCTCTCTCTTTCCCTCTCTCCCCCCCTCTCTCTTTCCCCTTCTCTCTTCTTTTTTCCCTCTCGTCCTCTCCCTCTTCCCCTCTCTTTCCCTCTCCCTCTCTTTCTCTCTCCCCCTCTCTTTCCCTCTGTCCCTCCTCTCTTCCTCTTGCTCCCCCTCTCTCTCCTCTCTCTCCCACTGTCTTTCTCTCTCTCCCTCTCTTTCCCTCTCCCCTCTTTCTCCCTCTCCCCCCTCTCCTTCCCTCTCTCTCTTCTCTTTCTACCTCTCTCCCTCTCCCCCTCTATTTCCCTCTCCCTCCCCCTCTCTTCCTCTTGCTCCCTCTCTCACCTCTCTCTCTTTCTCTCTCTCTCTGCCTCTCTCCCTCTTTCCCCCCCTCTCCTTCCCTCTCTCTCTTCTCTTCCTCCCTCTCTCCCTCTCCCCCTCTATTTCCCTCTCCCTCCCCCTCTCTTCCTCTTGCTCCCTCTCTCTCCTCTCTCTCGTTCTCTCTCTCTCCGCCTCTCTCTTTCCCTCTCTCTCTTCTTTTTCTCCCTCTCGTCCTCTCCCTCTTCCCCTCTCTTCCCCTCTCCCTCCCTCTCTCTCCCCCCCTCTCTTTCTGTCTCTCTTTCCTCCCCACTCTTCTAGATCACGAGCTGCTTAGACAAGAACTGAACAATCGGTTTTTGATTCAGATTGCGGACAGGACTGGCGGCTTGCTCGGTCTGGTGCCGATGCTGAGGGCGGAGTTCCATCAGCACCAACACACTCACCAACACACCCATCAGCACACAATCAATCCTTTCCCGTCCAGCCTGCCCCAGAAGCCGCACTCTGCACCTTCCCTGGTGCGTACCCCTTCCCCAAACGTGTGGATAAGTAAGAAATGCCTCTGGTTGACCCTGGTTGAAGGATGCCCCAAACTGGTCTCTTTCCGCTAGTCCAAAGGATGTGTTGCTTTTAAGACATGGTTGTGGTTGCAGCTTTTTGCCACAAAACAAACATGGGGTAATTTGCTACTGCTGTTTCTTAGTTATTACCTTTATTTTATCTGTTTGCAGGCAGGAGAGAGGGTTGCGGTCTCAGATATTCCACTAAGGCAGACCTGGGCATTTAGATATGTCTAATCTAACACTTGGTGTGACATGATAACAGTATTCCAATATTTGAAAGGTTGTCACAAAGAAGAAAAGGTCAAATTATTCTCCAAAGCCCCCTGAAGGCAGGACAAGAAGCAACGGCTGGAAACAAATCAAAGAGAGAAGCAACCTAGAACTAAGGAGGAATTTCCTAACAGTGAGAACAATTTAATTAGTGGAACGAAGTGGCAGTGCTCCATCACTGGAGGTTTACAAGTAGAGGATGGACAACCGTTTGTCTGACATGCTATAGGGCAGGGGTGTCAAACTCAAGGCCCGGGGGCCGGATCCAGCCCACGGGTGCTTAGATCTGGCCCGTGAGGCCGCCCTGGGAACAGCAAAGGACTGGCCCGCGGTGCCAGCAAAATCAGAGCTCGGGAGAGCTCCTCCCAAGCTCCGTTTTCACTGGCCATAGCTTGCAGGAGGCCATCACAGCTGAAAACGGAGCTTGGGAGCCGCTCGGGCCACCACAGGCGCCCCCGACACGAGTGACGCTGAGCTGGCCACACCCACCCAGCCTCCCAAGGTCAAACACAACCCCGATGCACCCCTCAATGAAATCCCCCCCCCCCCCCGGTATAGAGTCTCCTGCTCCATCAGGGAGTTGTGACTAGAAGACCTCCCAAGGTCCCGTCCAACCCTTTTGTTCTAAGCCCCTGAGAATCAGAAGAGCCAAACAAGGAGAGTCTTGAATGGCGAAAGGCATTTGGCGTGTCGGGGGAAACCCGCCACCCGCCGGCATGTTCTTAAACTCCAGAGCAGCCATCTTCCTTCCTTTCATGGGGCCCCCTCATCCTGCCGTAATCATTCAGCTGCCCGCGAGAATATTCTCCCCTCCGTTGCTATCCCAATCAGCGCCACCCAGTAGCGGTGGGAACATTTGTTTCTGTCCCGAATGTTAATATTTGGCTTGAGGAAGCCAAGACCCCATCAATAAGTGTCTGTACGTTCGACACTGACCAGGCTCTGTGTGGCTGTGTGTTTGTTTACGGCACGGCTGAAAGGCTAATTCAGGTATTCGGGTTATTTGAACGTTTCCTTCCCAAGAAGCCGGCTAGTGGAGTTGCTGCCCACCCACAAGCAACTTCCTGCTTTGCCCCCCCCCCCCACACCGCCCCCCAAATGTCACAGCCCGTTATGGTCCAAATTGGTTGGTTGGAAACACAGCGACTCTTTGACTCAGCGGGGGAGATCGCTTCTCCCGTCCTTTGGCCTTTTTTAAAAAAAAAAAAGAAAAAAACTTCACAGCAACTTCTGTGCCTTTAGAAAAACAGGCTACCGGAATTGGAAGGGGCCTTGGAGGTCTTGTAGCCTAACCCCCTCGTTCAATTAGAAGACCCTATACCGGTGGTGGCTAACCTTTTTGGGCTCCTGGGCCAAAAATTGCGCGTGGGCTGGCACTTGCACGCTCACGTGCCAAGACCCAGAAGGCAATGCGCGTCCCCTGCACGCCCCCTGCACACGTGCACACAATGCCCCCAAGCCACCGCCCCCTTGCCTGCACTGCACCTCACAGCTAATTTTCGGCTGGTTTGAGGCCTTTGAAAAAAGCCTCTGCAGGCTGAATAGGCCCGTTTTGTCACTTCCAGTATTACAGGAAGTGACAAATCAGGCAGGGGTGCGATTCAAATTTTTAACAGCCGGTTCTGTGCGTGTGGCTTAGGTGGTGGGCATGGCTTGGTGGTCATGTGGCTGGCTGGGCATTGCCGACTCAATATCCCTCACATCGAGGCATGCATCTCCTCGCCTGGCCTCTCATGACTGTGGGGATGCTGCAACAGTCATAAGTGGGGGAAATGGTCATAAGTCACTTTTTTCCATGCCATTGTAACTTTGAATGGTCACTCCACACAAGCAAAGTACAAGCAAAGGAGAGGGAAAAAAAATTTCGGAGAACTTCCTGAGACAGGAAGTCTAGTCCTGCCAAGAAAGTAATAAGGGTTAACGGAGAGGCAGTTTCTGTAAGCAACCCCAGAATGTTTCCTTCCTGCCTTCCTTACAGGATTAGGCCAGTAATTTCTTCTAACACCGAGTGCTGAAAGCACGCATATGTGCAAAATGCAACACACGCTGCCCCCCATGCATGCGTGCATGCATCCCTCCTCCTGTGCATGCACGACAGGGGCCTGAAGACCAGCTGGCCAGTGGGGAGTACACATGCATGCGCGTTGGAGCTGAGCTGGGGCGACAGGGCACGTGCCCACAGAGATGATTCTGCATGCCACTTGTGGCACGCAAGCCATACGTCTGCCACCATGGTCCTGTACCATTTCAGACAAATAGCTGTCCGCTCTCTTCTTTGGAGCATCCTCAATTTCAGGAGGCCAGCCCTTCCACTAATTAATTCTTCTCACCGTCAGGAAATTCCTCCTTAAATCTAGCTTGGGTCTTTCCTTAATGATCTTCCACCCATTACTTCTTACCCTGGCTTCAGGTATTTTGGAAAACTCGTCAACCCCCTCTTTTCAGCCCCTCAAGTACTGGAAGACTGCTATCATATCACACTCACATACACACACACACACACACACACACACACACACACATGGTCCTTCTCTTCCTTCGTTCCCTGTAAAACGGGGCAAAATTCACTTTACAACTCTCTCACTTAGCCCCAGAAATTTGGGGCTCCGTTGTCATAAACCGAGGACTCCCGGTAACTAAATAAAATGTGACTGACTCCTTCCCGGCCCCTCAGTCCTGCCTTTAGCAAAGGCCGGGCTCAACATTTCTTCCCAGCCCTGTCGAAACAGGGTTCAGGGTTTTGCAACTCTGCGTATTATTATTATTATTATTATTATACACAAAAACGACAGTATACACAGCAAACGAGATAACCATGCTGGGTTTCGTATCACAAATCACTAGTCGAACCCTTCCTGAGTGTTTAGGACTGCGTGATGTATCGGCGGATTATGCGAGCAGATCCCAGTAAGGTGGCCTTCTGCAGCTGACCAAGGGTGATCTTGTCAGCGCCCATTGCTTTCAAGTGCTTGCCTAGGTCTTTAGGCACAGCAGCACCCAGTGTGCCCAGTACCACTGGAACCACCTGCACTGGTCTATGCCAGAGTCTCTGCAGTTCGATTCTCAAGTCCTGATATCTGATGACTTTTTCAAGTTCTTTCTCGTACTATTATTATTATTATTATTATTATTATTATTATTATTATTATTATTA